>UELV01182070.1:36853-51203 GCA_900490015.1 Megastigmus stigmatizans
GAGGAGTTAACCAGCGGAGTGTAGTAGTTAATTTCCTCTGTCCAAACAGGCACTAATCCCGAGTGACATAAGCCAACTGACGGCCCGGCTACAAACCCTAAAGTGGAAGGCCTGCGTCCGATAGACCGAGAGAGACTATAGTGCGAGAGAGTGAGAGAGATGCTGCGGCGGTGCGCTTCTATTGCCTTGTATACGTATAGGTTAAAGAGGTGAATTCCGGGATGGACGGTTGGAATAAAGAACGCTGGCGAAGAAATGTGCAGCGAGAGCTGCGAAATGTGGAGCGCACGACGAGGCTGTTGGAATAATACTCTCTGCAGAAAATCCTTTCGCTGGAGAGTTGTTGGAAAGGAGGAATTTTGGGAACGTGGCGTGAATACGGATATTCTGTAGGAGAATAGTTTTTCTTTCACGAGTGAATTGAGTTATAGTTCGATCTTTATATATTCACCCCTTTTCGTATAGGAAAATATTTACTGGATAAATAGTGTAACGTTCGTTTCAGAAAGTTTTCATCAATTATTTAATTATAAGAATATACATATTTAATTAAATACACGGCTCGAAAAGTTAAGCAAGTTCAATAACACAGTAATATTAATCTCTTTGTTTAGCCACTGAATTCTTCCTTTCAATGCGCGCACATCAACGCATCTCTCTCCCTCGTATACTCTGTCGCGCATCCACACTATGCTCTTTTATTATGCGTCTCATACATACCGCCTCGTTCCTTTTTTTCTCTTCTCGAATGACTTATGAGCTATCGGTCGCCTCTCTCGTTCACACACACACACTTTTTTTCTCCTCCTTTCCACACTCGCCGCGTCGCAAGAAGTAATTTCAAGCCTCGCGAGGATCGCACTCGTATTCCTTTTTCAGTTTTTATCATTCATCGCCCATGGTGGTGATCGCCATCATCATCATGATCATCGAGGTGGAGAAAAATGAGTATATTGCGCCGCTGCGGCGTATCGATGGCCGACCAAAGCTTATACGCACCATGCAGATGTATATATCGATACGAGAGAGAGCTGATTTTTACACCTCGACCGCCGCTGCTGTTGCAGTTCTCGTTAGCTGCGAGTGCGGCGAGAGATTGGGATCGCGGGACAAAGATGAACGCGCGAGCCGTGATATGTTGCGTGACGACTGTTTGCGTTAGTTATATTGCTTTTTGCGGCTCCGCGTAGTTTTTTTCATTTTAATGGCGAGCGTGCTCTTTTTTACGCAGTCTTTCCTTTATGCGCGAGAGAAAGATTATTTTTACGCTTTAAGTTTAAAAACTGAATGAGTCGGTTAACTGGGAACTCGAGTTTCAGTTTTTAATTATATTCCTTGCAAATTCTATTTAAAAAGATAAAGTGCATTTCGTAATTGAACTAAAAATCGAGACTCTTCCATTCTATAACAGTTCTCAAGGAATGAATTAAAAACTATATTTAAATTCATTGAGAGCTTTCCTGATTCGTTAAAAAATATCCTTAACTAATTTAAGAAAATTTTGTTTGCATCGCTAGGCAAGATCAAAAACTTTCGCACCGGATCATTTTCAAGCGAAATGCTGCTCATCGAGTTTTTCTTCTTCCAAACAGAGTCTAATTTGAAAATTTTATCTCAAGAGGCAATTAGCCGCGGTATCGCTCAAACTTGGCTACGCAAGAAGGTGAGTGGATCGGGTAGAAAATCAGCGCTCGCGAGCGTGAGACGGAAAATCTCATGGTTCGCGAGCGCGCGACCTGCTGCGCCCCCGAGAGAGCCAAGGATTAAAAGGACACTTCCACTTGACGCCTCGATTCATCGATCGCTAGCGAGCAATTTTCCAGGCACTCGACGCGCGACGCCCGGATACGAAACTTCTACTACCTACACCCCAGTATACGCTCGACGTTTTGATCGCGTCATTCTCTCTTTTAAGCGTCAAACGGTAATTAACGACGCGTTATATATAGGGTGCGGTCTCGCGTGTGCGTGAAGTCTGTATATGTATGGGAAAGCTATACGGCACTAGTTGGAGCACACGCAGCTAGCTCCGATATCGAATAACGCGAGGCATTAAGGAATAGGGACTGTGTGTGTGGATGGAGATGGAGAGAACAACTCGCTAACGAGCATCAAGCAAGCGGAGTTTGAGTTTGAATTTGTCGAAGACAAAGAAGGAGGTGGTGGTGGTGGATATAGGGAAGGCTCTGCAGGCGAAGGAAAATCCAGCGGATCGAGTGGAAATTACAGCGAGTTTCTAGATATGCCGCAAGAAAACGTATAGCTTTGTGGGTATAATTCTATCGAGAAAATTATTGATAATACGTAGGCTAACGTATATTTAATACTAAATTAATGGGAGTGAATCAGTTACAGCATTATTCTTACATTATCAAGATCATGCGATTTTGTACAGAAAATCTACCATAATATAAATTGAAGCAAGTCATTTTCAAAATTAAAATAATCGTATTCAACGTCCAGCCATAAAACGAACTTCTTAAAACCCCGAACGTAGTAGCCGCAAAACCCACCAAACGCAGCTGCCATCCATCAAGAAACCCCATGGTCATTACGCATGACGGTCACAGTAAAATCTAGCTCTCACTCACTCACTCTCTCTCTCTCTCTCTCTCTCTCTCTCTCTCTCTCTCTTTCTCTCTCGCGACCAATCGCAATGATTCCGTAACTCACGCACTCGCGCCCACTGCGCGACCACCGAAAGAGACAAACACTACAGATACGCATATAACGCAGTTTGTGAATTATCTGGGCGCGTCGGGTTTCGCGGGAGCTCGTAATTCATTGCCCTTAAAGAGCGTCATCGGCACTATACGCCGCAGCCACTCCGCCGAGAGCTTGCCCTCCCCCCTATTTCAACCGGCCTACATAATGATTCCAGTAGCCGCGGGAAAATCGCGCTGCGGCGCATGAATTATGCAGACACATTTAGCGTAGCCATCGCGCGAGCGCGTCTCTCTCTTTATATGTGTGTATATACGTATAACCTCCCCCGAACGAATGGATGCAGCTCGCACGCGAGATATTCCGGATATATGAGTGCGAGTGTGTGTGTGGAACGGAAACCCGCTAGTTTTCGGCCGGGACACATCCATCAGGCGCTTGCGTCCGAGCTCGTCCCATCGCCATGACGTGTCCGACTCTCTCTCTCTCTCTCTCTCTCTTTCGCACTATACCAACATCTGCGGGGCTGGAGCTCGACTTGTTCGCGGTTTCGTTTCGTCGCGCGGTTGTATAGTATACCGGTCAGCCGCGTCGCCGCGTGCAATTAAATCTACCGTTATAGTTGTTTCGCACTTTTGCTCTTCTTTTGCGTAGAAGGAATCTATGCTTATTGGAGCCATAGGATTCAAAGGCTCGCGTTCATCCTTGACTTATGACGTGCGGGAGCTGCATTTGTATCGGTAATGTTGCATTTTGACATATTGCGTCTGGGCCTTGCACGCTACAGGAGAATGATAATATAGCAACAAATATATATGTAGGGCTTACCAAAACTGTACAGATACGCCAAAAGTATTGAAAGCTACATTTAGCGATGCTCACCTGCAACAGAAAAGAGAAAGATATGGATTATCATGATGAATCTCGCAATAACCATCAGTGCGAATATATATGCGTTATTCCGAAAACTAATCGTCATCAAAGGATAAACTCGAGAGAATACAAATAATTCGGTTCGCATGTTCCAAACAATTTTCTCGCCTATCGTTTCGAGGAATCTCTATCTCTCTCAGCTGCTCCGCAGACACACAAGCCGAATGAAACGAGCGAATCCGCAGCGTCGTCGCGCCTATCAAGCAATCGAGATATATATATATAAACGTAGGCTTGCGCGCATTTGTAAAGGCGGAAAAAGCGAAGTAAATAAGGCTTAATTGGGGAACTCCTCTGTTTACACGAGGGAGAGAGAGAGAGAGAGACTTTATACGCATAAGCTCGTCGACTGTAGTCGCCAGATGTCGAACGACTGCAATACTCTCTCTCTCTCTCTCTCTCTCTCTATCTACGAGTTAGATTTTCCCTTTAGGCCATATAGGGTGAAGTATAGCGGTGGGTCAGAATGGTATAGCTGCTGCTGCATAGCTATCGGTTAGCATAGGAATAGTCTAACAAACGATTCTCGTACGAGCGGCGAAACGGGCCGCATACATATATCGGATTATGTAGATGGCGAGTGTATATACGCGTGGCCGCATGCGCTGCAGCGCTCTTTCTTATATATATATCCCGCGTAGGAGCCAACTTTTGCTCTATGTGCAGCGGCAACGAGTTCCACGGAGCTCTTCTCGCGTGCACATGCACTCTCCATAGACGGATCCTTTCAAAATACGAAAAGTTTTTCTTTTCGAGTGCCCCCCCTCCCCCTATATTCTACTTCTTCTTCGTTTCGGTGGTGGGGAGGATACGAAAAAATATTTGCCCGATACCTACGCACCAAAGAGGTCGAATATGTTATACGCTTGTCATCTGGATTTTCGAGTAATCGCAGTCCTGCATAGTCACGAGTTGTTATGGAGATAATGGCAGGATGCAGTACTGAGTATAGGTGGAAATTGTATATGTGTATCGAGATATCGGGTTTACTTTTTTTTGCATTGGTTGCTTAACGATAGCGAAACAGATTGGATGCGGTTCCGAGTATGGATGCAGTTGCAAGGTAACTGGATATTAATTGAGCGCACGTAATTATATGGATCGTCAGTGTGGATTTCTGTGATCGGTTAATGGAAGAACCGTAATTTTATCTTCCTCGTGATTAATTAATTATCTTTCAATGATGGGTGATAAGGCGATCTTCATAAACATATGAGCCGAAAGTTATTCTTATTGCTGAACTTTATATCATTAAGAATAGTTTAACGGTATAATCTGTTTTTACTGTGAGTTCTCTTTCTGTAACAAAAATCAATCGCGTCCTCGCGCATTTCTGAACAATGTATCCATCGCAATACTTCACTCAACTATTTACCCAGCGCAATTCGCATGCATCCAAAACAAACATCTCGCGCGCGCAAAAACGCAATTCATCGCTTATATGCACGCTGCACTTCTTTTCTTACCCAATCTTTGCATCGATCCAACCTCTCTCTCTTTCTCTCTCTAAACTCTTCTTTTTATCAGCCACCAAGACATAAAACGAGCAAGAGAGACCGAGAGAGAGAGAGGGAGCGAGAGAGAGAGAGAGAGAGAGAGGAGAGAGAATTGATGAATTCGCAGAGTCGGCAACGGCACGTACTGTCTACGTCTGTGTCTATGTACACGATCGCGTCGGCGCGACGTCAGAGAGTGGCAATCAGCTTTAATTGAAAGCTACTAAGCTCGCGCGAGCGCGGTGAGTCTGCCAAAGAGACTACGTAGCAGCGGCAGCAGCGGCAGCAGCTCGAATTCGTTTCGCGCTGATCGGCGCGTGAGCCCGAGCGTATATACTACGCCTTTCGTAAATGAGAGCTTTGTGATCGCGAGTCAGTGAGAGTCAGGGAGAGAGAGAGAGAGAGAGCAATGGGAACGAAGCGCGAAACAACCCCCGTAATGTTACAAGGCGACGCCCGTCGGCAATTGCTGTTTGCGATACTTGCGCGCGACTTAATTGCCGTTGCATTTTTGTTTACCCAGGGACTGCGGAGAGCCTTTACTTTGATTCCAACTGCTTTATATGGGAAGGAACCGAGCGAATTGTGTTTGGCTGTTTATGCTGCGAACGATTGATTTTAAGTGCGACGATGGGATTGGGGATTTTAAGATGATTTGCGGAAGGATTTGATGAAATTAATTATGGTTTTTCAATGCTACTAGTGTTGAATCGTTGTTTCGGCGTTTGGAGAGAAATGAATTGAGATTAAATAGGATAACTAGCAGCTTGCGTATGGTATAACGATATCATTTGTCTAAGAAAGTTACAAAGAAAGAGTGACGGCGGTATAACATTACAAAGCTCCTCTAAATCCCTTGTTTCGAAAAATAAGCACAGCGTTGTTACGCATTAAAGGTATAACGATTTATCATCCAGGCCTTAATAGACTCCTCGACAAAGGAACAAAGCAAGCAAATCACACCTCGTAAAAAACGGCAGTACTTTACAGATCCAAGCTCACTCTGTCGTGCATTTCTCAAAACAACTCACAAAGCGCATCATAATACACGCGAAAAGAGATAGAAAAAAAGCGAGAGCAAAGGAATTAGAGCGCCTTTACACGTACGTGCGGGCGGCGCCCCAAAGGTAGTAAGTTAAAATGATTCGTAAAGGTGCCGCCGTGCGCGAGCAAAAGTATTTTTCAGGGCGGACGACGTTGCGCAATATGTGCTTTTCCCCCCCCCCCTCCCGCCTCATCGCCACCTCCTTTCCCCTCCGTGTATATATAGTCGCGCGACTGCGACGACGACACCTTTTATATGCACTGTGCGCACCCTCTCTCTTCTTTTTTAAAACTCGGCTCCCATCTCCGTTTCTCGCGCTCCTTTTGTATCTATACGTCCTTTATCTGTCTCTTCGTGAGAGAGAGGGAGAGTGTGTGTGTGAGAGAGAGGGGCGAATCGATAATGGATCGGCTGCCGGCTTTCCAGTCCATTCTGTGCGCATCATTTGACACCCGATCGAGGTTACACACGATTGCTTGCGCGCGCGCGAGAGTCTGTACGAGTGTATATGGGGAGGGAGAGAGAGAAAGAGAGACAGAATGAAAAGGGAGCAAGACGTTTTCCAGAGCAAGAGAAGTTGCAAGTGGGAAGAAGATCATTTGGAGACGCTGGCAGAAGAATAATGGATCGACGAGAGACTCCGAGATAGGAATCTTGAAGCTTCTTTGAGTGTATATGTACATAGTAACCAGAGTAGTTTAATATTACTAGAAATTAGCTATTTTAGCAATGAAATATTTTTGTTTAAATCATCAGTATATTTTTAAGATTTTTTTACAACAAATAAATATAATCAATCAATTAATAAAATTGTATAAAAAAAAATAATTATTGGAAGTATATGGAAAAGATTGTATTTCCAATTCTTTTTATACATGCAATATTGATCTGCAACAATTACTGATTTTAACTGCATGAATAATTTATTAATAATGCTTTTGAATAATCCCTAAAAAGCTTATTAACAGTCGCAGATGCAACAATTTTACACACAATACAATAGTAACGGTCTTAGCAGCATCGAATTTCAGCTTCTAAAATACTAAATGCAGCTTCAACAAAGAAGCAAAATCTATCTATGAAAAAAAAAAGAAACAGAAAAAAAGATGGAACAAAAAGGTGTGAGAGATGAGAGGAGCGAGAAATTGAATAAAAGTAAAAATCACTATAAGGCATAGTCTGGGCGTCTACGAAGATGGCCGTTGCCGTCAAAGAAAACGAGCCGAGGTGATGATGTGTGTGTGTGTGTGTGTGTGTGTGTGTGAGAGAGAGAGAGAGAGAGCAGGTCTTTATACAGGCGCGAAGAAAAATTATATCAAAAGCCTCGAATATCCCTTAAGACCGCTTGCCTTTCAATGTATACCTCGGACTACTTTGTTCGCATTGCCTCGGGCTTTTCTCACTCCTGCCAGCCTACACACACACATATGAAACCTGTGTATACAGCCTCGATGCGTTCAGACGAGGATCTTCTTCGGGAAAAATCGCTCCCTTCTTCCGCTATAGCCATCAGCTATAACGGAGGGATTTAGGAGCGCGAAGGAAGGTTATGTAAATAACAATCTACCGAAGAGGGTTATGGGACCTGTCGGCTTAAGACACACACGTAATCGAGGCCAGATAAATATCACATAAAACAATCGAAGTAATTGCGCGTGACACTTCCAGCCGCAAAAGTCACCTACCTATGCGAAGAAGGAAATACTGTTGCCAGAGTAAACCCACTCGACGCGAAAAACTAGGATCGCCGGCAATTTCACACGAGTCCACCACATATACGGAAAAAAAGTCAGAGTTTCATCTCGATTCGGAAAAATAAAGAGGGGAAACGCGCGTGTCGCCTCGTTACGTCACCGGTACGCTGCACGGGTGCGAGAAATCAAGAGGACTATTTATCCTCGCGCTCGTCGTCCGCCAGCCGCGCGCGCTCTTTTCCTCCCTCTTGACTTCCCGTATATATACACTCGCTGCAAGGCGAGAGATCCCTTTCTCTTTCTCTCTTTTTTCTTCCCTTATGATCCTTCTGCTCCCTTCTCTCTTTTTTTTTCTTTGCTCTCAGCCCCTTTGAGGGCCTGTCACAAAGCCCGTAGGCTAAAAAACAATGAAATACGTGATCGCCCGATGAGGATTCAAAATGACTGTGCTCCAAAAAGGTAATTGCTGTTTTCCTTGGTTTTAAATTAAGCTTGTGGCTTGCCTATAGCCGTTATAGTTCTGCTGGTGACGAGTTTAGGTATTATTTATTTAATATTTAATCATCTAAACAGAATAAATAAACAAAGGTAATAAAGTAAAGATAATATACGACAGAATGGTATCAAAATGAGAACCCCACGAAAAAAGTCACTCCAGCATCCAAAGCGTCAAACGTAACGTGAATTTTTGTTTTTCCGTCATACCACTCAGCAGCCTTGCCATGCTTTTATTAACCACCAAGTCGACGAGGGAGCAGCCCCGTATATATATATATACGTAACGAAAGAAGCGTCAGGGAATCCCCGAGGTGTTCCTCTCCTCTCCTCCCTCGTCAGACCGCACGTTATATACGTCCACTCCCACGGAAAATGAATTCAGGGAGTCCAACGGGTGCGCGTAGCTATTATTTTTTCCGTCGTTAAATAAATGGAGGCGAGTTTAAATAAATGACGCGCGAGGCTTTTATCGAAATCCTCGCACTACTACCAGCAGGCAGCGTCCGCGTGCGACTACGACCAGTCCCAGGAATTGAATAAGCTCGAGGGCCGCCCCTCCGAGAGGCAATTGAATTTAACTAGACTCTACCGTTACTCTCTCTCTCTCTCTCATTCACTCTCTCTCTCTGTCTCTTTTTTCTTTTTTAGCCTCGTCCTTTTCTCGCCGTTTTACCGCGACGTCTTGACATAATGGACTTATTGTGACTTTAACGTCGAGTTATGCAGATCGCGGCCCTCTTCCCGTCGTCCGTCCGGGCAGGTGCCTGAATTTTCATATAACTGCCGCCGTGCTCTCGATTTGCCTAATTTATAAAGCAATATTGTGATAATTTTTTAATCTCCTCTAGCCTCTCTGCTTACCCACAGCTTTTTCTTAAGCCAAATAAGCTTCTCTCCTGTATTAGCAAACTCTTTTACAACAACGTTTTCATAAGAATTGTCCGTTTTTTAATTTTAAAATTAAAGATTATAAAGGAAGTATAATGACAACCCAAAATTTACGATAGAGTTATAAACACCAACACTTGAAAAAGAGGGTCTCGTTAAAAACCTTAAGTGGGTATATAAAGAAAGTTAAGAGAAAAAAAAAAGTTGTCGACGGCAACAAATCAAGCAGTCGCTCGGCCAAAATATAAGGAATTCCCATAGTCTTCGGGAAATCCCTACAGCCTGTGAGCACTTAAAGCTCATAAAGTACGGCACGAGGACTCCTTGCCGATGCCTCTCACTCCGCCCCCTTTTGGCGCAAACATCTTTTTTTCTCTCCGTGTGAACCCGAGACAGCTCTATCCGTTTTCCCGTTTCTAATAAAGACTTTACAGAACAGGAAAAAGAAGCGTACCAGTAACAGAAAGTCATTCTTTCGTTTGGATTCCGTACATCACCGCTATACACGAAATGATATTTCGCGCGCAAACTCAAATCCAAATTGATACATCAAGTATAAAACTCATTTCTATCTCTACGAACGTTCTATTTCGATTTCTTCAAGCTATGCAGTCAAGCGGTTTTCAATAATTTCGGTCTGGGGTTTACGTGTGCAATATGCCTAGGAATAATTTAATATCAACTATTTATGTGTCGCCGCGAGACAGTAGCACCGGAATATCGAGGAGAGCAGGAGTATAGAGAGACGCAGCAGCAACAGCAGCAGCAGCGACAGCCGCTGGAACATCGCAGACCAGCCTGGGATAATAATTATGCAAATGTCTTGTTGCTGTAACGTAAAAGACGACTGCGGGCTGCTGGGAGAGCTGAGCAACAGATGTCCAGAACGACCGAGCCTCCTCGCGCCAAGCGTCTTACGTATTTTTCTCCACGGCATCGTTCGTTTTTATATCTATCCGAGACCCGCGATCTCTGTTTGTATACCTATACGATTTCTCAATTTCCGTAATGCTTTCTCGCGCGCGCGCCAAATCGAACAATATTTTTTTACATCTGCAGTAGCTTTGTTTTCTTTTTTTCTTCCACCGCAACATTGCTATAGAGAAATATGTATACTACATTCTTCCACAAATAGTATCAGATGTGTTTGATCATTGCGGAGTGGGAGTGCAAAGTTAGACAAAGTCTTAAAAAAGCAAGCGAATGACGCTTTTCTAATATCAGGAAACAGCTAAACTCAACAGACTGCTGCAGACTTTCGTGCGCTCGGATGGATCGACGTTTCTTTGGTCTCGCTGACACCGGGCACAAATTAAATAAAGCCATTCCCAAGAAGGAAATAATTCGGTTTCCTCTAACCCCCGAGATCGAGGGAGTCTAGTAGTAGTACACGACACCTACAAGTCTGCGCCTTCCTTCTCCCATCTCCTCCGCTTCCTCTCTTTTTTTCCTTCTTCTTTCCTCCCTGTATCGCGTTCTCGATTCCTCTCTCGCGTGGCGAACGAAGAGCTCGCTGCGTGTCCTCTCTCCCACAAACAGACTCACTCCCCTACCAGCTGGGTGTTAAAAAGAGACGTATAGAGAGAATGGCAGGGAGACAGAGTGAGAACGTGAGCGCTTTATTGTGCACTTCCAAGTTGAGCGAAGAATTCTTATTACGTAAGCTCCACTCCCGCGATCCACGCGCTCGAAGAAATCTCATTATCCCCGAACGCTGAGTGAGAGCGAGAATCCGGCGCGCGTCTTATTCCGCAAAAAGTTTCTTCTCCTCTACGCGGCAGTCACATACCCACCTCTTATATGGGTTTGTTCGCACCAGATCGGTTCGGGCAAAATCGAATGAGACGCGCGAGACTCCGGTGACAAGTCGCGTCGCGGAACTGTAAGGTAAAACGGACCCGAGCACACGTATCGGTGGAAACTGAGAGTAGCCGGTGGACTGTAGTGTCGCGGAATACCTTTCTTCTTTTGTCGCGCGTCCCATATGAAGAATGCGTTCGACTGCCTATTTGTTTGGCTCCGAAGGTTCGATTGAGAGATGAGTTTCGTCGCAGTGGGAGGCAAATCGATATTGGTTCGATGTGGCGCCTTCGGTTTTGTTTCTCGACGATACCGGACTAATAAATCATGCTTGAGTTCCTGACAACCTTGTAGGAGGTTGTGCACATGTATGTGTGTGCTGCGTGATGGTAATAAGATGCAACAGCTTGATGGCGAACCGTTAGGTTTGGTGGAACGTTAATACATTATAATACAGGAAGTGTGTTTTTTTTTTACTTCTTCATTTGAAGAAAGTGTATTGCTGATGAGCAGGTGATGACTTGTCAGGTGGTTAGAGCTATCAAACATTAATAATTTGTGCACGAAGATTGCGAACTTTTAAAATTTGCCATCATCATCGTATTCAAATGAGAATAAAGTACAATAGAACAAAAATTAATTTTCTATTATTTTAATATTTATACTTGAAAAGTATGTACAGAATAAAGTTGTCCAAAACGCAAAACCACCGAGTAAAAGACGCTGCGTACTTCAGTTCCCATCTCCGTACCTGCGGAGTGTTAAAAGACAATAGATCGCAGTGGAAATAGTTGTCTTTCAATCCGGCATCAAGATGAACTCTCTGGTATTTCTCGCCGTTGTTTTCAGCATCTGAAAGACGACAACGACGAGTCTTTTCCCCCCTCGCAAAAAAGAGCATCTGAAGAAAAACAAAGGTATCTCAATCTCCATCGGGAGTATATATAAGTCGCGGTAGTCTCTTTTCGTCCTCGAAGCATCCGAAGACTCGTACCTACAACGACGCACTCACCCGAGAGAGAGAGAGAGAGAGAGAGAGAGAGAGAGAGAGAGAGTGTATGCGTGCACAGAGTCTGGAGATTCGAGAAACTAACTATACACACAAGGCCGTTGGGTATATATATATGCGAGTGTGTAGTACAGCGCGTGGCGAGGAAATTACGCTTGCGGAACGACGCGGGGTCGAAACAACGATGACGACGACGACAACGACGACCAAGGGTTAGTCTCGCTTTCCTCTTGCCGGCTGCTGCTGCATGCAGGGGCATAATTAAAGTTTATTGTGTACGCCAAGTGACTGTTAAATCTCTGTTTCCAAAGTTTTCTCTCGCCCGCGCTGTACTCGTCGAGCTTTGTTGATAACTCACTTTTTACTCGTTGGGTCAACGCGCTCGTGCGGATTTTACAATTGATAAAGTTATGGCACCGGCGTATTAGCGAGCGTCAAAAGTTCACCGAAACTATATACACGCGATTTCTTAATTAAAGCCCGATGAGAGAGAGAGGTAGACGTAATTTTACCTTTCGCTGCTTAACATATTTCGTCAGCTGTCGCGCCACAAAGTTGCACCCACGTGAATTAACTCTGCCGATCTAATTACTTTACCTAACTTATATTTACCAGAATTAGCCAAGCAGACGTTGTCACCGCGCACGCGCAAAAAAATAAAACGAACTTTTATGCCATCGCTTTTGCCTCTAAATCTACAAATACCGGAGAATCGTTTACTAATGATCATAAGTATTATACACGAAACTCAATGAGCATAAAAAATCAATTCTCTGCTTCACGTATATATAACATTAACTCGGGGCCGGTCAATTGAAAACTAATTTCCTACACTCACCCGCGTGCACAGAGCGAAACTACTTAAGTTTAAATTGCCATGCGAGCTCCGTAGGCTTCGAAACATGGGGGTGAAAATCTCCTGGTGTAAAACCGGGCAGAGTGAGAGGGAGAGAGAGAGAGAGAGAGAGAGAGAGAGAGAGAGAGAGAGAGAGAGAGAGAGAGAGGCGAGCGAAGAAGATAGCGGCAGTGTAACGGAAGAGGGTCAGCTGGGCGACGCACGAAATTATATCAGTCTTCCTCATCCGCCGGCGGGGTGTAAGTGCGTGTACGACCTATCTCACAAACGGTTGGGCTCAAGCCCCCGGAAGCAGACACGCGTGCGTCATGCGAAAACTCACCCCATCTCGAATCGCACCTTATCCACCCCCTGCTCGACTGGTAATTAATGCCCGCGAGACAGAGAGAGAGAGAGAGAGAGAGAGAGAGAGAGAGACTAGTCCTACTAGTCGATTACACTTGGGTCTGTAGACTTCGGACGTTTTTAAAGCTATACCCCTCTTCTCTCTTCGCGTCTACCCCTTTCCGGTTACGCGCGTGCGTTTAACATCGCGTTTATTCGGCTTTTACAGGTGGACGAAGATTTGTGTTTGATGTTGTGTATAGATGAAGCGACGATAATAATCGGTATTGTGCGTAGATGCGAGGTTTTGCTGATGATACACGCGTATTAATTGCGAGGCGATTTGTTCGAAAGTGTGTGTCGTGATTAATTGAGCGTTAACCTTTAAAGGGCCGGGTTTTGAGGTTTCGAAACCTCCTTTGAAAGTGCCCAAATTCATGACTTGTATCACCCATCAACTATGTACAATGTTCCTATCATGGACCGAGCCGATATATCGGCTCTCCGGCCCTGGAGGGTCATGAAAATTTTTTAGTTCAGTAAAATAGGAATAAAATCATATTCTCAGGTTTCGAGATGTGCTGCATCCAAATCTGGAGTCTGATCGGTCATAACTGCTCATAATCACGGTCATTCGAGGTCAAACAAGGTCACTTCAAGGTCAAATGCAGAAAGTATCATATATATTCGAACAAAAATTATATCTAAGAGTATCCCGAGGTGCTACATCTGAATCTGACACTTGTTTGATTGTGAATAGACATAATTATACTTATTCTTCTGGGTATATGGCCATCTCAGGGTTTATGTGTTTTGATTCGTGCTTTTTTTTTAGAAATGTGGAGTTTTTAGGCCTTCTACTCTCCTTCTGCTTTACCCAGAGCTAACGACATGGACGTAGAGAGTAATGTAGCTCCTTTTTTCATTTTTTTTTTATTTTTTATATTTTCATTTTTTATACATTTTTCCATTTTGTCAGAAGTCTATTTTGTATTTTTCTCACATTGCTCTTCTAAGATCTATATGAATCTATCGATAACATCTGACTTTATGACTTTCTTTTATTTTTTATAATTTTTTCCAACTTGATCAAGGTAAGACTTCTTTGGTGTGATAAGAAATGCGATTGGTTGAATGAGAAAA
>UELV01182071.1:0-35947 GCA_900490015.1 Megastigmus stigmatizans
AGAGAGAGAGAGAGAGAGAGAGAGAGAGAGAGAAGAAACGCACGCGGAGATAACATTCGGGACATGCAAAACAAAGATACACGGATATTCCTCCGGACGACCTGTGCTCCCTCCCGTCTTTTTTACAGTAATAGCCTTCGAAAATTATACGGTAAAAGTTTTAGCGCTGAAATATCCTAGGCAAAAAAAGATCCGCGCGAAAACATGTTAATTTATTTTAACTTATGCGATATTTGCGTTCGTATATTTATGAGTTTTTACGAGTTTTTATCAGATCCTTTTGCCGAGAAGTGCTGCGGGTAAGGGATGAAGAAAGTACCTGCAGCGCTTTTTATTGACTTTCGGTCTAGCTGGAACGTTTAAAATTGTAAAAACGCAACATATTAAATTTCTATGCACTTCCGTCACACGATTCTCTTCTATGCACCTAAGTACTGCTTTCTTTTAATTTGATGCTTGTATAGGCAGTACGTGGAAACCCTTACATTGTTGTGCGGTCAATATTTTCCTCCAAGCATGAGAAAAGACTTTACATTAAGTTATTGATTTCTATTAAGTCAAAAGAAAAATGCAATACGTAAGTACATTGTTATAAGTTTTACAATTACTTTAAAAAATTTGTTTCAACTTAAAATATCTGAAAATGTAGTTCCTTCTCTAAATAAATCGAAAAGAGTGAAAAAAAAATGAAATTTTACTCGACCAATCTTCACTTTAATACTTTAATACTTTAATACTTTTTCAACATGTATTGGGTGAAATTTTGTTTAATTAACATATTGTTTGTTTTTCAGAAGCAGAAAATTACAATGAAAATTTAATGCAGTATATGAATTTTTAATAATATCGTTGAAAATGTTACGTAGACGAGTTCTTACGTAATATTTATATAAATTAATAAATTGCTTGAAAAATTATCAGTTTAATGTAAGTTTGAAGATAATTAAACATGTGCAGTGTCACGGATTTCTTTGGTAAAAATGATTGTTAAACACATAATTTATTTATATTATATGTGCATCTCTTACGTAAATGAAAAACCTTTTACAGAAGCAGCTAAAAAGATACCATCTCAAACCTCCACCTACATAAAATCTAAAACACCAACATTGGCAGTCGTGGAAAAAAAAAAAGAAACTTGAAATTCATTACAGTTAAGTGAATTGTCGTGCACGAAGCGCGCGACTACGTCTCCATGAAAATACAGATGCGCGATGCAAGAATGCAGGATGAACCCGGCAATTGAGTATAGTCGCGAGTAGCCATTTTGTTGAAAACATCCGCGAGCCGGCGCAACCGCCACGCACGCGGAATGGAGGTAAATATTTCTTCTTGTAAATCTCGTGTGTATCTTTGCTCGCTGCTAAACAACAGCCTGCATTAATTGCACTTCCATGTATGCAACAATTGTATAATTATGTCAGGTTGCGAGTTCTCGTAAAAAAATATATACCTATATACAATATAAAAGGGAAGATCGTGTGTGTGTGTGTGTGTGCCGCTCCGTCTCACATCCTGCAAGCATCGAAACGCAAGAAAAATTCTAAACACATCTATTTGGCGTGAGACATCCAATTTCCTCGGAAATGCCAGCTACGCGCATACTGTTTACCCACAGAGAGAGAGAGAGAGAGAGAGAGAGAGAGGGGTTTGAAAGAAAACCTGCATATTTTCCTCGGTCGCGGCGCATGACTCGGCGCACTTTTTCAATTGCATACACAGCCAAAGTCGCTTCGCTCAAAATAACATGCACCACTCATGGTGCGTGCTAACCCACACACATAGACACACACATGGAGTACAGAGAGCTCCAAGTGTGTCGTAAGAGAGGCCAAGCGAATGGCGTTACAAGGAGCTGCTACTCGTCGGCGCGACTCGCGGGCCGCACCGGAAGTCGAGGGCGGAGGCTCTTCTCTCTCTCTCTCTCTCTCTCTCTCTTGGACTCGCGTGTGTGCGCGCGCGCGGCGGCAGAGGCGGTCGTTTCCTCGGTGACTTTGTCCTTCCTCTTTTTTTTCTCTCTCTCTCTCTCTCTCTCTTCCTCTCCCGCTTCTTCTCTTCTCTTCCTCCTCCGCCTATGCATGCATATCTGCATACGCACACGTATTTCTGCTTCTCGTTCGCGGTCTCGCTCCGACAACGTTTTGTTCCTTTACCACACACATATATGTATATACATGTACACATGTGCATATATTGTATATATATATGGACGGTGCGCAAGAGCTGTTATTGTTTGCAGGGGCTGCCGGTGTGTGGAATTGCAGCTTGTACGCGGTGCAGTGCACGCGCGGGTATGCATATACGTAGGCGAGCTGTGGAAAAGCATCGCGCGCGGGGCACCGCTCGCTCTCAGGATTCGCTACTGTGCCGATGGTGCACTGCCTGCATGTACACATATATACAATGCATATGTGCACATGCGATGTGCGCCTCGGCTAACGGGGGGAGGAGACCGGCAGCTATGTACTCGCCGAGGTATGTATGCGCTAATGGAGTAGAGAAGAAGCGAGTTACCGTGTACCTGTGTGTGCAATGTGTTTGTGTGAGAGAGAGAGGCGGGCAGGAAGCTCAATGAACTCGCGAAAACAGCATGGAGGCTATATGTGTTCCTGCGAATTTTCACGATTTCAGTTTGTTTTGCGCTTTGAGAGGGTTTTTTTCGTTGGGGATTGTGGGTTTTTGAAATTCACAGTTTACGATGGATATAAGGATGAGGACGACAATTGATATTATTTTTTTTTTTTTATCGTAAACATTTTATAATAGGTTCGTGTCGGGAAAGATTTTTCACGGTAAAATGAGAAAATATATGAAACTAGTGCAATCACTTTATGCATAATAATTGAAAAGAATGAACGTTTTACCTGAGAGACAACTTCGGTATAAAACATTTATTTTCGATAGAGCTCTCTCGATAGAAATTTTTCTTTTACGAAGAGGATTAAATTGTTTTTTTTTGCAATTCAATATTTCTTAAATTAGTACACTAGAATGCAGATGTAGCATAGCAGTTTATATGTTTGTAATGGTAGCAAACTTTTATTCTTTACATGGGTATTGCTTTGAAACAAAGTATAATAATTCCATAATTATAACATGTATAAAAATAACATAATTAGTATACAATCTATGTATACACATACGGGATCTCCATAAAAGAAATCATTCATAAAGCAACTCAACTAATTGCAAAACAAGAAATCCTTTCAAACACCGATAATCTTAATTCCCGCAGACAAACAATTCCAATCGTTCATTACCGACTCTCAAAGCTCCCGCATCCCACCAATGAGCCAACTTATTGCGTCCTTCGAAAATCTTTTTCACTCGAACTCGAGTCCGAGCGCAGCAGCTGGCCATACGTCTTGGAATGTAGTGCCCCGTCGGCGCATCGGGCAAAAACGACCGACCGAGGGAAAAGACAAGCTGCTGCTGGAGTGAAAAGAAGCAGCGATATAACCGCTACTGTATTTACGCAGAGAGAAGCTGCTCGGAGGAAAAATCGGATAAACGTCTGCCGTTGCCGCCGCCGCCGCCGCACCGTGAAGAACGATAAAAGACCGCAGCGGTAGCAATGGCTCGCAATAAAGTCGGGGAGGCTCTCGCGCCCATATCGCCATCCTCGCGGCCCGACGGATTCGCGGAAATGTCCCGTGATGCGCGACGACACGGCAAGACAGAGAAGCGTATACGCAGAGGGAGCGTCGTGCACCTATATATAATATACCGAGAGGAACACGCCTATTTCGCGGTGAGCGCCGCCGCCGCCGTGAGAAAGAGCTGGAAAGTTGGAGAATCGAACAAGTTTTCTTGAACTCATGGCGGCCATTTTTTTTGCCTGTGAGTGGTTTTCTGGTGGTCACTGGTTCGCGATTTCTTTTTTAAGGGTTCTGGAAACTTGGAAGGGTTAAGTTGTTGGCGAGATTTTGTGTCAACGTGTTGAGTTGAGTGCTTTGTGTAATATTGTTATTGGAATAAGCAAAATTTTGACGATTGTGGACTATTTGTCTAAATGTCAGGATGTATGAGTTGTATCATATTTGTTTTTTTCAGATACTATACAACCAACGATGGTAGTTGTTTCGAAAATGTACATGTATGCATTATCTCTTTGCGTCCATGTACTAAGTATTCTTACTAACTTATATTTTTTAATGTTTTTCTCAATATTTAGTTAGGGCTTTTATATATTATAATGGAGCTTTCTGCTTTTTTTCAGTTGCTGAAGATTCAATCGCTATTTCTTTTTAGTAATAATTAATAGATGTAATAATTGCGTTCTCATAGTTATCTACAAATTAGTTACTTAAAAACGCTGAAATGATCGTGATAATTCTTTTATTTAAAAACAAGTACAATAAGTAAATATCAAAATGGTCTATGTTTTTTTTTGATTGCCGATTATGAATCCTGAATCCGATTTCAGAAATTGAAAATAACGAATCCAATACGGATGTTTGTTATGTCCAAAATCGCTCGGTTTTTCTAAAATTTTTCACTATTGGATTCGCCATCCTGAATTTTTTAAATTAGACTCTGGCTTCGTAATCACCTGCCATTAAAACGTCTCAGGTTAAATTTTTTTTCATAGAATAATGCGTAAATCAAAGGATTATACTGCTGCAAAAAATTTATTAGTTAATTCAGTTATGACACTTCATGCTTCATGTTTGCTTGCAAACTTTTTGAATTTTTGTAGTTCAATAATTAAAGGCACTACAATGTCTTAAAACTTCTTATAACATCGCGGTATTTATGAAGTACTTATGGTGGCGAAGTCATCAAAGGATCTTTAATAAATTATAACTTTCTTAAATATATAATTCAATTTGCAACATTTCAAGTTCTTTAAATCAGTTTTGATTCTCTACGCACTTCATGCATGCCAACAAAAAATATTTCTTCCAACTGAAAAAACCAAAAATAAAATAAAAAATTTAACAAGAATCGAGCTGAGTTTGTTACAAACTTTTTTTGACTAAAATTACACTAAGGAAAAAAATTCGTTGAATAGAAGAAAGCTTTATTGTGACCGGATGATAAAGTATTTCGTTCAGTCAAGAAGAAAAAGTTATTGATTTATTGATATATTATTTGCTATAACGAAAATTTATTTTTTATAACAATATTTATTTTTACTTATTGAATTATTCAGTGTAGTAAATATAAATCTTATATTTATTAATAAGTGTATAAATATTTCATCAAATCAATAACACTGTCTTCTTGACTTAACAAAATCATATGTCCTCAATGAAAGTTTCTCTGATTCAAAGAAATTTTTTTCTCATTTATTTTGAGAATATGCTTACATTTGCTATTCTAAAAAAGTTGATAAAATATTTGTTACGTATCATATTGTTGCCTACGATACATGCACATTTTTAGCAACAACCGCAGAAAAAAAAATATTAGTTAAATTACTCACACGAAGTTACATAGGTATAGCGATATCCGTTTCATTCAATTACGGCATTACTAAATTATTTCTGAACGAGAACACGTGTATATGCGTGCGGCATACACAACTCTTATAGACATAATTTAAAACTTTTGTTAGAAACTTTCCCCATTGGTAATAATAAAAATCACACGACACGTACGCTTAAGGAGAATGTACAAGCATATCCCTTGATATATTTATTGTGACGTTTACTGCCAAAGAAACACAATGCAAACGCAAAAGAAAGACATCATGCAAATCCCAAACGTTGAATAATAAGAATAATACTGTCAAGAGATAAAGGAGAATTGAATTCGAAATGGCATCATAAACTGGCCATTGAACAAACACCTAGTGACATAAATTGTTTATATATTTAGATATTTATTTAGTTTAATAAAAGCTGCTTCCCTGGTATCCGATACGTCACCTCGAAGAAGAGAGGGCATAAATTATTCGGTGACAATGGAATATCTTTTGATGGACGCCTTAAACTATATAGTTTTTTTTTTATTTCACAAGAACGTCGTACAGTAAAATATGCAGTGTATAAAATATTCTTCTCGCGCGTCGTTCCATAACCACAAACGAATTAGATTGCAGTTTTCAAATTAACGCTAATGCTCGGAGATCCCCAATGCCGCGATCTTCGAGAAGCCTCTTAAAATCCCAATGAACACGTTTCGCCGAGCATCGCTCCCTTTACGACTCTGCGTTTTAAACGAAAACTCCCGCAAACGACGTCGTATAAGCGAACGATATAACCATAACACATGGATTTTCAATAAATTGAATTCCGCCGCGTCGTCCGTCGACTATTCCGAACGACTATTTTTCTCTCTCTCTCTATATATATATATATATATATGAAACGACATAAAAGTTTCGGTTAAAAAGTTTTTAAAATTACAGCGGAATCTTCGGTACTTGGGTGCACGCGCAATAAACGCGAGTCTGCGGCAGAAAAGGAGGAAGAGCGAAATCGATGCTTCGCTGCCAGAGTATAAAGAGAGTAAGAGAGTCTGCGGTTCGCGAGCGTGCCAGTCTCGTTTTCCTCCCCCACGCATATAATACTCTCTCTCTCTCTCTCTCTCTCTCTCTCTCTCCGCAATGTAATATCCACGTACCATTAACTCCGAACACGTGTATACGTAGCCGCGAGGGGTTGCAATCGCTTTTCTCTCTCTTTCGCTTTTTTTCCTTTCCATCTATACTAGTTCTGGTACGCAATCGTGCCGCTCGTCTATATGGAATGCAATATACTTTTCTCCTGCCTTTCTACAACTATTTCTGTAAGTGTGCGCCTGGGAGATCGCATAGGCTAGTGGATTTTGAACGAGAAAATTGTTTGCCCTAATACGATGACGAGCTTTTGATGAAACAGAGCGACGGGAGGAGAAATTTATGATGGCAATACATGGGCACAATTGTTATAATTCGATGAGAATCACTCGATAGTGCGGAATTATTTAATATCATATCAGTTGGGGTCCAATATGATAATTGATCTGACTCTATATCTAGAAATGAAATCGATGTAAGCATTGATAAAAATTACTATGGCAATAAAAATGGCATAAAAAAAAAACGTTCCTATACCATAATTTTGTGCAGTGCATATCCGAGATCCGAATTGTAAATATGCAAGTCCTTAAAAAGGATCGAATTTAAATAAATCACATTCGTCACGGACAATAGTCAGTCGTTCAGAGACGTTGACCTCGACAATTTTCCGTTCTCACAATGCCAACGGAACGCTTATACGGACTCCAGATTCTCTCGTTCTCCAAAGTCCGTGCGTACACGCAACGTAAAGACTCCACGGCTTGTCGCTCGGCATATACGAGGCATGTTTACGAGTCGCGGTACGCTGACGTCGCTAAGAGAGAGAGAGAGAGAGTCCCATTTACTCGTTACCGCAGCTCTACACTCGAGGCTGCTTCGTATATACATATATATAGTGTGACTGACGCGTCGACACGTTGACGAAAGTCGCGCGGCCGCCGCTCCGATAAATCCGAGCTATCTTTATTGCCACCACGCCGAGGGATTCCTATGAGCAAAATTGTATATGCAGTCTTACTCGGTGCACTTTGTATATGCGCGAGAATGGCATTATTCGCGCACTGGGAAAAATTCCAGTTTTGTATATGATATAGTAGAAATCGGAGCAAGCGTCGAAACGAAAATATTATGTAAAACGGTTATATTTGCGTTTTGCATGTTTTTTCACTCGCTGTCACACGGCATTTTTATAACCCTCACAAATATCTTATCACACTTGGGACTGATATATTTACTCCGTGGAAGAATGGATTTTCATTAACGGCTGGACGGCGAGGAAAGCGCGCGAGCTGAAAACTCGTTGAATAGGTGCGGGTATAACGTATATTGTAAAACGAGCTACGCTGCTGGAAATAGGATTTTTCACTTAATATTTGCATCTTATGCATATGTATGAATTAATCTCTGGCGCTACACACACACACACGCAGACTTGGCAAAACAATAATTATTCGAAAAAGCTTTCACCTCTTGTGTGCCGGGGCGAGAAAGGAAAAATTTAATGACCGGGTATAGCCGTACACGCGTCGCGCTTACCGCGGATAATTTTAAAACCATATGTATATATATACACAGCGGCCAAGCAATAAGATAATGAGCGATGCTCTAATGAAAAGGATAACGTATATACGCGAATCTTTGCTCTCCCCCTTGTTTAACAAACGTTTACACGCCTCGTGCACCGATTAATACAATATATAAATGAAAAGCTCGATGTGGAAAGGCTTAATCGTGTGTAATGCTGCACGAATGCATGCGAGAGAGCGGAAAAAGGTGGATATATGGATAGGATAAGATTCGGAAAAAAAACGCACAGCTGCGGCACAGATCATCGAGACTTATCGCAGTCGCGCGGTACGAATCTAAATCATCGCGCGAGCGAGACGTCGACGATACTCACGGATTTTCGTGGTATATAGCTGAGTAATGGGACGCGTTTTGTATCCGCACAGCAGCAGTTCCTCGGTCGCGCTGCATATTTTGAAAACTCACGTCGCCGCCACCGCGCGGACTCCTTTATAACGAGATTTCTAAACGATTATCGTAAATAATCGCGGCGTTGGCCGAGCGATGACTCCTTGACGTTGCGCGCGGTCCAGATTAAAGTCCCTCTTCATCCTCTCTTACTCCTTTTTCGCGGCCCGCGCGATAAATCACCCGTGATACATTGACTTTAATTAACTGCGAGAGAGAGCGGCAGCGTATATATGCACACTACCGACGAGGCTCACTCTCTCTCTCTCTCTCTCTCGCCCCCTTCCGATCTTGCGGGCTTTTATTAGGGCTGAAATTTCACGGGGGAATGTGCCACTACTGCTGATCTTTGCGTGCGCTCTCCGACTTTTTTCCCTCTCTCTCTCTCTCTCTCTCTCTCTTCTCTTCGTTTTTTTCTGCGGTTTGCTTTTTTTTTGCTTTCTCGCTTTCTCTCCCCGCTTCTTCTTCTTCTGCTTCTTCTTCAGTGCGCTGGCATCTTAATGTGATTTTTGCGTTCGCCTAATAGAACTGTCGACGATTTAAAAGATTATAGCTGCGCGGAATAGACTGATTAAATTATTTTTAATGGAACGGTGGGCGAATCATTTATTGCGATAGTGGACGGGACCCCATTTTTTTCCTCACTTCCATAAAAAGCGGATTGATGGTTAATGTTTGAACGTATAAGAAGCGATGCAACTTGTGTTAAGTCTTGATACTGTATAACTGCGTTATTGAAATTTGTTTTCTAGCTTGATAAAGTTAAATGTTGGAAAAAAAGTTAAATTGCAGTTAATATTAATTAATCGTTTATAGTAAACAAAAAAGTTTTAAATATTTAACCGAGTAACTGATGTTGTACCTTTTTTTGGCACAGTTGACCTTTTTTCTGATGTAAATAAAAACAGATATTTTTTAAAGTTTTTTTAACTTTTCTGATTATCTGAAAAGTTTTAAGAATAATAAATGGAAAAAATTTGACGTTGAGTAGTTGAGTATATAGCTAAAATTGAAAATGGAAAAAAAGTCTTCTAGAGAGTAAAGGAATAAGTGAAACGTAAAGACGATGACACATTGTAATACTTTTCGCTTGTCTCTATTTCAGTCCGCCTGCATTTTTACACAAAAATAGAAGTCTGCGTCATATATTCGCCTCGGCGTATTAATACACACACACAGACACATACAATCCAGAACGCGATTTGAAATGAATATCCCACAGTGCACATAAGTTTGACATCGATCTCTTTTGCCTTTTAAATGCCTACACGCAGATGAGTTGATAATAGATGTGTATATTCAAGCGAACAAAAGGCAAAAGATAAACAACGTTTTTTTTATCGCAATCGAAAGATGAGAAGTGGCAGATGCGTATATATACATTTAGATATATAGTATACACACGAGAGGAGGTTGAGCGCGCGAGATTTAAATTGAATTTACGAGTAAACGTGTAATTATCGATTCAAACGTCGGTCTCTGGGCGCTCGCGCGCGCTAATGAATATATGCAAAACGTATGTAAATACAGGGGATTTGCACAATGGACAATGAGCGTTTATTTAAATTTAACATATTAAAACAACTGTCTGGCCGCGCGCGCGGTTGGCAAATCGATCATCCTCGCACTCGTCCAAATCTATTGAATAATTATATAATACATTCGCGGCAAAACGCATCTTGAATGGCAATAGACAACGACGCGCGCGGCGCTTTAATGTAAAGAACGAAATTAAATCTAATTATGACCATAAAGATAAGCGCTATGACTGTCGGGTTCGAAAGTCGCGCGGCGGTATATCGTAGCCGCGCGCGATTGCCATCTATAAGTGTAAAATTACCTTTCACGTCGTTTTTTACCTCTCGTCAACCGCATATCACAATCAATGAGAGAGAGAGAGTCCGAGCTATAGCAAAAGTCTCCAACAATCGCATTGCGAATCGCGTCGAATATTCGAGAGATGAAAAAAAAATAAACGTCCCTTAGCGACGGAAAAGTTTGTCTCTACGTGCCGATCTTTTATATTGTATTATAGCTAGACAACAAAGCCGATCAGTCGCAAGACAAACTTTGATACAAAACACATTGAAACCGAATAACAAACCTATAATTATCGATTCAAAGGTCCATTAGAACGGCTCGCCAACTAATAACCACCGACAGATAATTTCTCGTCATGGCGCTCCGAGGCTTATTGTCTCTCTCTCTCTCTCTCTTTCTCTCGTGCCTCGTCAAGATATATTGCGAATAAAACGACATATACACATACACGGACGGCACAATGCTGACTATATATATACAGCGCCGATTAGATGGAATCGCGGATGAAGTGCCGAGGCAGCGCCGTCAACTCGGTGTATTTAGTATCACAATATTGAATATACACGGCGGCGGCCGCGTATATAATATAACCTCTCGGATCTTTCACGAGAAAAAAGAAAGAGTTAGTGAGAGAGTGAGAGAGAGAGAGAAGGTACCACGCAGAGCAGAGCTGCTAACCGGTTTTCCGCTCGTGATTGACTTTTATTTCATTTGCCTTCAATGCGCGGCTGCAGTACAATTGAACTCTCCTCTCTGCTCCTCTCTCTCTCCCTCTTTTCATATATATATATATATATATCCTCCGCGCGCGGCTGGCTTCGTATTTCGTTGATCCTTTTGCATCTCCTTAGCTCGACGGATGAAATTACGAAGGAAGAGTGCCGCTGCCGCCGCCGCCGCCGCGTGTGAATGCGTATTACTCTCTCTCTCTCTCTCTCTCTCTCTCTTTCTCTCCCTTATAAATACATCGGCCGGTGAGTATACGCTTTGGGCACCGCGCGCGCGCGGGTAGAAACAAGTTATGCGAAATAGGTACACAGAAAAATGATAATGGATATTGTGAGTCGAGCTCGCGCGCGAGCGAGAATGAGTTATATGAGGCCGCAGTCGGCGCCGATGGCTCAAAGATTTCACATATACTTAGGGCAGCTGTAACGACGGTCTATAAGGTATAATGCAAGTGTAATGTGTCGTCGGACCGGGAGTTTTATTATAGCTCGATATGCGTGTATACGGCACGCCAGCCCGACAAGTATCATTATTTTTTTATTTATTTTCAGATTTCTTGCGGCCGGATTGGCGCACTCTATAATACACCGCTACTCAGTGTTTTACTTATGGTATAGTCTAGTTTTTCTTCAAGAATCGTTGTGCACATAAAGCGCGCATATTTAGATTAGAGGTGTCTTTTATCGATTAGATTAAGTCAAAAGTTACCGATCAATGTTGTGTACCATGCAAATTATATATACGAATCGCAATAAACAAATGTCCTTGTACACTATTGAATAAACACCATTCAAATATACAAAAAGAACTTATCAGCTCGTTACGACACATCGCGCGCGACAAATTTAGCCGCGGCGAAGTAACAAAGAAAAAAAAAAGAAAGGAACGGTACGAGGATCCGCGCGCAGCTAACATAATCGGCCAATAAAGATGATTACCAAAACATGCAAACGCCACTCGAGCTCATCCGTAAATCCATAACCGCTCCAAACAAAAAAAAAGAAAAAGAAAAAGAGAAGAAGGATAAGAGAGGCGAGAGAGAGAGAGAGAGCGAGAAACAGTCTGTTGTACAAGCTGCGAGAGAAGCGAGAATATGTGTAGCGAGGGGGCCGGCAGACGTTTCGACGAAAGAACCAATTCTCACGACGCTACACACGCCATATAAGCGACAAGACGCTGCGGAATGCTCAAGTCGAGGCCGCGGCAACGGCAACGGCGGGCTACTTGAAAAAAATGCCGCGGGAGAGACGAGGAGAGGCGAAAAAAAGGGGCCCGCGCACGAGTCCGAAAAACCCCGGCGAAAGAGGGGTACACACACACATACAGACACACACGGTGTATTGCGTGTATATACATGTATAGAATGGAGGTAGAGCGAGTGAGAGAGCGAGAGGCGGGGGCGTAATTTGGCATCGTGGAAAAAGTAATGGGTTTCGGGACCTGGGCCATATCTTCCTTGGCCGCCGTAAGAGGTTCTTCTTCTTCTCCTTCTTCTTCTTCTTCTGGTTCCTCTTGTCGTTCCTGTTGCTCTTGTTGTTACGGCTCGGGTCTTGCCTGTAGGTGTTAACAAACGAGCACCTGCGCGCCCCCGAGACTCTACGTGCCACGCTGTCTGCGGGGCTGCGAGTTTCAGCGCGCCGACTCGTCTCTCCTGGCTCGCCGCTCAGTCTGCAGTGCAGGCTACTCTTCTTCCCCTCTCTTTCTCTCTCTAGACTGCTTTCTTCAGCTTTCGCGCGAACGTGTACCTTGCTCCGCTTTTTCTCTTTTCGTTTTTTTTTTCGAGAGAGAGAAAGAGAGAGAAGCAAGAGCGATGCACTAGTAGCCGATTATTTTTTCTCGCGCGGCACTTTGTGGCAGAGTCAAATTTGGTTTTCGAGCGGAGGAATCGGCTTTGATTTTTGCAGATGCGTCCCGTACTTGTATGTTATATTGTATCGAGATGAATTTGATTTAGAATAATATTGGTTAGTTTGTCTTGCTGTAATAAACGTTGTAAAATTTTATAATTTGTTCCAAAACTGTGAAGACGCGAGTTGAATGCATTAGAAGGGTGCAGTGAATAGATCCAAATGTATTTTATTGAAGAACCCCATAACACGGACATTGCATGATTTTTTTTTATTTCATACTTTGGTCGTTTAGATTAAAAAACTTTATATTTTATTTGTTGTATTTCTACACAAATTACTTCTACTAACCAGTCGCGTGTAACACACCAAAACTTTGAATTAAAAGAATAATTAATTTTTTTCTTAATTAAACGCATAAGGATCCTTATAAAAGAAAAAACATTTTTTATCATATATATTATATTTAAAGTAGATACATGCCGAGTATCGTAAGACAATAATGTAAATTTATTTGTGTCGTGCATAACAAGAATTTTCAGTAAATATTGGACTCGGTAGTGAAAAATAATAGTGAAAATTTAATAAGAAGATTATATTAAATACATATAATGAAAAATAGTATAACTATCACGAGCTATCTTTATGTTATTCAGTAGTGATAATATGATAAGATAATAGATGTACTTTCATTGCATTATCAAGTGTCCTTTATAAAAGATTTTGGTAAACATTCGCTCGATCCACAATAAATAACGAAAAATTTTTTCTTCGACATTTCATTGCGGAAAGTGTATATTCTCGCACTAGTGTGGAAAGTAAATAACTTTCCGTACTCTTGTGCGAATAAATGCACATTTTGCACTGAAAATAGGCACGAACAAAAAGGGCCTATTTCATGCAATTATAAAAAAAAAGTATCATGTACGACACGTGTCGAAGGCTATTCCACACGAACCGAAGGCGAGTGTGTGTTAGCCGCAGTCGACACACTCATGGAATAGTTCTCTTTCTGCAGGAGTTATACAATGTACTATTTCCACTCCCGGTGTATATACGCGTACAATATCGGCCTTTGTGCACGTCGTATAAAAATAGTACATCGTTCAAGTGCATGGAAAATGCCCTTTTTTCGTGCCTATATTCATAGTGGAAAGTAAATCACCTTCCGCGCTAGTATGCGAATATGCACTTTCTGCACTTATAATATGCACGAAAAAGGGCATTTTCCTTGCATGCGTTAAAAAAAAAATATTGTGTGCAACACGTGCGCTCAAGTTATCTCAACTCTTGCGATTGTCACCCTCGCATCGTCCAGGAGACAAACTTCCTCCTCCTCGAAATAATCTCCTTCGCTCACTAGTTGCGTAATGTACTATAATATTTTAGAAGAGATTTTGGATTTAAGATTTCAGAAAATATAATTCTTATAATCCGTGATTTATATTTACTTAAAAAAGTATGGATATTTGAAAAACTATTGTACAGCAACGTTATGTTTTCAGCAAGAATATGTACAGACGGTATGCGTGCGCATAAATAATGAATCCCACTGCTTAAATTGACTCGTTTCGTAGTAAATCCACCTCAATTACAAAGTCGATAATCCCGGACAACCTTCAATTCACAAACACACAATTCTATAAGCATTGCAGTGACAACCGCGAACTTTATATAAATATATATAATAACCACCAACGTCAACAATTCGTCAACAGCACACTGTACAAAGCTTTAAAGCCCTGTAGCGAAGAAAAAAAAAAGGTCGAACGAGAAAGCCACTCGAATAAAGAATTTCCATCTCATCCACCCACTCGGCGATCCCCCATAGTCGTACGAAAAGACAGCATTGCCCTTTGTCTCGGCAGCCCCGTAAAAGGCAATTTCCAAAGAGCGAACGCGTCCAAAGGCCCGAGGACTGGTGTGATTTTTATCGCGCGTGTCGCGCATTCGCACACCCATGTAGCATATACACATGCGCGTGATTCTCTTCTCTCTCTCTCTCTCTCTCTCTCTCTCTCTCTCTCTCTCTCTCTGTCTTTCAAGCCTGTCTCGGGGTGCGTGGGCGCACTCTCTCTCTCTCTCTTTCTCTCAAAGCATTGTTATTAATTCTTCACGGACGAGCGCGAGCGGCTCTCACTCCCTCTCTCTAAGTGGGCGCGCTTGTCAAAACTCAGAGAGAGAGAGAGAGAGAGAGCGGCTGCGTATACACGAAGCAGGATCTCCCGCACCCTCGGCAGCTACCGAGCATCCCCCAAAAGCAGGAGAGAGACGGAGGTGGAAGAAAGTGCGGTGTTTGCAGAAATATCGTTGAATCATTGCCCGTTGCTTGGCCATAGCTATATATCGGACGGCTGCTGCACGCGCCCGCGACGGAGCGATTTTTCAATTATTGCCGCCGCTATGTATACAGCTGAGGGAGAGCCAAAAGTCTCTCTCTTTCTCTCAGTGTGTGTGTATGTTTGTCTCTGTGCGCGCGTGTACCGCAGGAGGCGAACAATGCGGCATTGTTCGGTTCTTTTTATTGTTTCCGCGAGCGCTCATCGAGGTGTGGGCTGGTGCACACACACACACACACGGCTGCGGAATTTATAATTCGAGCATTTTTCTCGTTAAAGGTCGCCTCCTCGCGTGTATACGTGAGATTTTGTTGCACCGCACAAACATATATATATACACGCAGACACACAGGCGCGCGCAAACACCTACACAAGGATTAATTTTCCGAGAAGTAACTGCTGCAGAAGCGCGAGAGGATCGGATTGATGGCCGCTTTTTATGACCATAGCGCGAATTTCATTAAGTGGCGTGGATTTCTGGGAAGAGGCGAACGCCTTGCCTTGCTCAGCTACCGTGTGACGCGCGCCGCCGACGCTACTGTTTATAATGCACCAGGTGGGAAAAGGAGGAGGCGTAAAAGCGCAACTAGCGCGGATGGATTATTTTACGATTAATTAAATATCGACTCGTGGCTTAAGCAATCGCGGACGGTGGAAACGTACTTTTGCAGTGCGTTAAAGTTGTCGTGTGTGTGTGTGTGTGTGTGTGTATGTTGTAAAAGTTGGTAGAGGACAAAATTGCTGCTCGGGTTGCGAGTTGGAGCTAATTTGTTTTTACGAAGACTTGAATATGTCAGTTACTTGGTGGGAATTGAAATCATTGGATTCGGATATAGGGCTTAACTCGTGGATTTTATTGATGTGCTTACAATTTTGTTTTTGAATAATGATGTCGAATGGACAAGAAGAATACTCAAGAAGATTTTATTTTTTTTTTATATTTTTTAAGTAACTCGTCTTCACATAAAAAAGAAACTCCGTGATCCAGTGCGGATCGAGCAAGAACTCAAATCCAATATTGTCTGCAGTGAATAACAGAGTGCCCGAGTATATATATTTCTTTTCAATAATGCAGAATTCTCCCAATCGATCAATCAATCACAGCTCAAATGAACATCGCAGCTTATGTATTTAACAGCGATCTCACGTAATAATGCTATATAATTCTTAATGCTACACTTTAACGACTTCGTTTAAAAGAAGCGTGCGTGTGTGTGCATGTGCACTGCTCCTTACCCCAATACCATCAATCATTTAAATAATCCTACTATCATTGCTGCCTCTAAATATTTATACAAGCACAAGCGGCGAATAGCAATATTTGCGGCAATTATCATTTTAATTGCCGACAACTCGCGTAACGGATAAACATTTAAATTCAACTCTGCGCGCATTGCATTGCATATATCTTCACTGTGGCGTATAATTCTCGTAAATATATACAGTCATTAATAAAGAGGGCAACGTAATGAACAGGAGCGCACAAATAAAATTATCTAGATTCGATAAGTGGTTGCTTGAAAGCGCATCAAGCGAGCGTTCTACAAAGTGACAAAGTGAGCCCCAATTGTGTCACTTTTAAGCCGCTACATATATACAGCATAACAAGCCGCTAAGCTCTTGGGATCGTATAAAAGTATATAAGGTACGCATTAGAGTAACTGTATAGGTACAAAGCTTAACGGTCCCCTTCCCGAGTCCTTACTTATGCTGAATAGTATTATATTCCAAAATGTGCCACAGTTGTACTCGTACAACTGCGTTTCCAGGTAAAGAATAAAGTGTGTATCGTCCAGAAAATTAATCGTTACATCTTACATTTTATTTTGGCATATTATACAGGTACATTAACTGAAAATTTGAACGACTAACAACGGCTGTACAAAGTAACGATACGCACAGCTCGGTTGCAGCTATTTTTCGAAATTCTCTTATTACGATAAAAGAGCAGCAGCAGCAGCAGCAGCAGCAGCAATTTCAGCTCATCTTGCGTATATATACTCTCGTACAAAACAATCCTCTTAAAAAGCTCGCATTGCAGCGCAGGCTCTTTTTCTCTCTCTCTCTCTCTCTCTCTCTCAAAGTGGCAGCGGCGGCGGCGGCGGCAGAAGAATGGAGAATATAAACCGAGACGAAAGAACGAGATTTATCAATTATTATTTTCCACTCGTCGGCAACGCGGCGCTCGAGACCTCATTCCCTCACTCTATAAAGCGGGCGTACTCGGGGGTGGCTCTCCCACTCATACATACACCGAACTCGACGCGATTTCTCAGCAAAATGGCGGCATCTACTCTCGGCTAAAAGAGTCGGCATGTACATGTATAGCGACACATATAGAGGCGAGCGCAGTGTGTAAGTGCTCTCTCTCTCTCTCTCTCTCTCTCTCTCTCTCTCTCTCTCTGCGTAATGGCCGCGCGATCCTTTCTCTTTCTCACTCTCACTCGGTCTCTCGCGCTCGCGCTCAGCTGCATCTCTCTTTGTCTCTGCTCGCGCGCGGAGGCACATTCCGCGGGTCGTTTGCCGATACGTAAATGGCGTATGAGACTACAAAAGTCGTACTTCTCTTCTCTTTCTCTTTCTCTCTCTCTCTCTCTCTCTCTCTCTCTCTCTCTCTCTCTGCAGGAGCGCGGCGGCCCTGCAACAACTCGCGCGCATCGATACACTTGCTCCGCTTCTCGCTCTTCTCTTGTACACCGCGGCGAGGGGAAGCAACGGCAGCACACGAGCAGAGGAGAGAAAGAGAGAGAGAGAGAGAGAGAGAGAGAGAGAGAGAGAGCAAAGGAGAAAACGAGGGAACGGGCAGGCTATTTTATTTTATGGCCTCGGCTAATGCGCTCTTTGTGTACCGGACCTTACGTTTCCGTCCCGGCGAATGCGAGTCGGCGAGTAGAGCAGCAGCAGCAGCAGCAGCAACACAGGCAGAGCAGCTTTACTGTAATTTACCCGTAGTGGAAAATACGTTGCCGCTGCTCTGGAAAGCGAGATCTTCGAAATGCTCACCGCCGCCGCCAGAGAGAAAGAAAGAACGAAGGTGTATATATACATTTTTAGTCGCTTATTTACGGGTTTTTCATTTCTACTGCTGTTGCTGCTGCTGCTGCTACTACTGTTGGCCCTGCACCCCTCGAGGCTACATCCCATAGGCAATACTCGTTCCACTCTCGTTGCGGTGCTACTGGAAACAGTACCGAGCCGTTCAAACTCTGTTATAGAAACTCGATTAGGCCGGGAGTCTCTCTCTCTCTCTCTCTTGGTTCTTTACAAAACTCCTATTAATCAGCACACTTGCCGGTATATAAAGCGGCGCTACCAACTCGTTCCTCCTGTGCAGCAGCTCTTTCCGCTCCTAAACGGTAATTGGAAAAAGCTCGAGAGCTGTAACGCGCCGCTATGCCTATATAACCGAACGACTTATAGATCGTATATAGATTTAATCGCAGGATATATGTGTACACATCACGGACATTACGCAGCAAGGCAACAGCTCGAGAGTTTGAAAATTCATTGCAATTCAATAATCGTACTTCATGCGTGTTGGGATCGCTGCTGCTGCTGCTGCACGGGTTAGGGACAAAAAATAAAAGAAGGAGAGAGTTACGAAATGGAAAAGGACGTTCGCGCGCGGTACCTATATATATATACAACGTCTAAGCTGATATTTATACCTGCCTCCCGTCTTGCATTTGCGGCGCGTGTATAGTCGTGTTGCACCGGTCCCTGCATGCGTATACATACGTATGTGCAATTACAAATGATCTAGCGCAACCACTAACCAGTTTTCCACTTTCTAAAACGGGTTCGGGCTCAGACCTGCTCGATCTGCAGTCTATATAAGAGCGCAAAAGTAAACAAATGTGTATATATGAATTCTGCTGACTTCTTGAACGAGTCCCGTGTGTGTGTGTGTGTGTGTTTGACTGGACGATGGATACATAGCCGTGTATATATCTTTGCGATTGTCTTAGGTGATGGAAGATTGATTGAGGAGAATTAGGAATATTTGTGTTTCTGAAAGAGTTTGATGTGGAAAAAGAGGCGTGATCGACATGAGTGAGACGGCGAGAATAATTTTCCGAACCATTTTTGAATGTCATAATGAGATCCGCCAAATTAAGCGCATTTTACCCTTTGCAACGTATTTGTACCTTAATGTTTTGGTAAAATTTTGACAGTTTCTGCAGTCAACAAATCGTATTCATAGGATTAAAGTCCTTCACGATGAAAAACAACTGTATTACACTTAAGATTTATTTGTAATTCAAGTAGAGCAAGTACAGGTATTACTAGACACTCTTTGATTATACCTTACTTTATTTGACATAACGTTTTCTCCTCGGGCAACCTGGACTCTTGGTTATTAAGTCCTTTTTTTTTCGCAAACTTTTATTCGTAGAAAAAAGTTATATTCATTAAAGTAACGATTCCGTCATGTAAATTGTGAAGTCGCCGCTACTTACATGCACTCGACGGGATGTAATTTTATGATTTTTGAAAAAAAAAAGCCCACGCGGATAATTTAGAACGTTAACGCGAGATACGTGGAAATATTGATTTTGAATACGGTATTTGAATTAAAATTGATGATAATTATTGCAATTACCTTTAATTCGATGTCATACTTGAAATATATGTTCTCGCATTACAAGCAGACTGAACTCTGTTACTTCGTTATGATACGTTTGCAGTCTTGTATAGCAGTAAATATTTTATATAAGTTTACACCGAAGTGTTTGCTGTAATAATAAAAGTATAAAGTTCGATTGAAAAGAAAATACTTATCCGAGTGAACGTGTCATTAAACTAATAATACTAGCCTGTTTCGTCAGTATAAACATTAATGCATTCTTCTATTACCGTATGATTTGTGTAGCTCGAGCTTATTATACACCGAAACAAAATGTTGCAAAGTCTCGAACATTAAACTAATCGTGTCCAGTGCACCAAAGCCGTGTATACCAGGATTTTTTCATATTTTACACGATGAATCACTCGAACGAGACTAAATTATGATTGATACTTTTGACGTAATGGAATTTTTAATGCAGCCCTATTAAGCAAATTATGAAATGAGATTCCATAGCTACACGCGTCGATGCAGTGCTTTCTGCGTGCGATTGTCTCGCGAAATTTCTCGCGCATATATAGTGGCGCGTCAAAAACCATCGGGCCGCTTTCACGACGCGAGCCGTGGTAATTTTTAATGTTATACATTTCGCCAGTGTGTGTGTGTGTGTGTGTGTGTGCACGTAAGTTACGCGAACATCAATTATTGTCAAATCTTGAAAAGGTACAACGAGTCATAAACCAAATCTCATTAGCGGCGACTCTGCGCTGCAGCATCTTCTCTCTTTCTCTTTCTCTCCTCCCTACTCCCCCTTACTCGACCCGTTCGTTCATCTTCAGCAGCAAATCAATCACCGGCTTGCGCAAATTTGGTCTCAACAATCGCCTTTTTTTTTTGTTTTTTTTTTCACGCTTCAGCCCATACGTAATCAATAGAAGCGCGCGCACTCCTGCACGTAATCTTCATTGTATAGCCTATTCTTTTTTTAAATTGAATAAATTTCGAAGCCGAGCCATTTGAGTTATTGCGTCTTGGATTAGGCTTTATAATTCTATAGTGTAGATCTCGCGCATGTGAGAAATTCGAAACGTTATTACGATAATGGACTGCATGATTGAGCGCGGTGTGAAAGATAAGCATTAGTCATATTGAAACAATGGGTGCAATAAAGAGATCACTAGTTGCCTTAGAAGCACAGAAGGCGCTGTTCGCCTACTCTCATCGAGTATTATCGAAATTGGAAAAACATTTCAGATTGTGATTGACAACTTTTTCAAACCTGCAGAGTGACAAGAAAAATCTATATGAGCTCCTGAGTATTTTTTTATGAAAAAAATAAATACTTTACTGCTCGAGCTTTGGTGGCATAGATTTATCTGCATCGCATCATCAAACCGAAACCTATAATGCTTTATGGATTCACCCAAGCATTTGAACAAAGTAGAACTCTTAAAGATCGAATTCCTCCTTCAAAATTACAAAGTTGGCACGAAATACCTTAAATACCATTTCATCAGCCTCAGAATCCACCCTAATTCAGACGCATAATCGAAACATACGATGCGTAAAAAAGGCCTTGGAACAATCAGAGCCGAGTTTCTTAACAAGCCTTATTAATTCAACCCACGATTATTACACACACACACAGAGAGATTCTCATGCGATCGCGCCCATCACCCTTCACATTTTTCCATATAGTAGCGGCCGCCACGTCCGAGCGTTGATTTTCGACGTCATAAATCTGCCGGAACGGGCGCAAAGTAGAAAGGGACGAGAGCGAGAGAGAGAAAAGGGAGTAGTCCGGGACGAAGGAGGTGGAGGCGCGAGAAAAATCAAAAGGGCCACTGCGTTATTAATTAGGTCACGTGGTTACATACGGAAAGAAAGAGAGAGAGAGAGAGAGAGAGAGAGAGAGAGAGAGAAGCGAAAGAGCGGCTCGTCGTTTCTCATTGTTCTTTCTCCTGAAAGGAGCCATTTTTCTCTCCCCCACTGTGATCGAACTTTTACGGGGTTGCGGCTCTCTCTCTCTCTCTCTCTCTCTCTCTCTCTCTCGGCTGTTCCCTTTCTTTTTTTCAGGGAGTGTATAAGTATAAGCGCGCGCGCGACTCATGCCTTCATGGTTTCCTCGGTCCTTTCTTCGCCGAGTTGCCCTGATGCCTTTCTTTCATTCTTTCCGTTCCGTTCCTTTTTTTTGTTCTCCGTAAACTTGGCATTATCGTCCGTGACGGGGGCCTCCTTCCCTCCTCCTCATCTCCCCCCCCCCCTTCCACCTTTCGAGCCGTGCACCCGATATAAAAGCTGTTTTGCCTCGTAACTAATAAGGTTATAATTCACTGTCGTGTTTCGGCTGCTTAAAATTTCCTTTCAGTGTCAAAATGCGCCGCGGTGCCAATTACTCTCCGTCGATATTATGATCTCTACGCCACTTCTTCTTCTTCTTCTTCCTCCTCTTTGATTTTCTCCTTTATTATACAGCCTATATATGCGCTGCAGCTTCGTTTTTCACGCGGTAAGTATATGTGGCCATAATAATCGTGCACACGTGTGTGTAGCTTAAATAGGTGAACTGCAGCTACACACGAGATTGAAAAAGAAATGCAAAAGATATAAAGATGGTACAATGAAAGTCGCACTAAATCACCTAAATGTAACGGCTCGTCCAGAAAGCCGCAAAACCGCAACGTATCTTTTCGCGGTAAAAAATTGAATCATAAACGGAAAAAGAAAATGAGACGAAATAGATGGTGGGACGCGCGCGCGCAATTTTATATGTCATAAAAAATAATGGGCCCCTGTGTAGATGATGATTAAGAAGCGTTATGCCTTGATGATTCATGGGCCGAAAAGTGGTTTTCGCCCTCGACTAAGTGATTAAAATACCGAGAAAAGTCTACGTTTCTTTCTGATGACCGGCTAATTAAAAATGTATCTGGCTAAAGATTTGCGATTGAAACATATATATATATATATCTCTTCTAGAAACTGTATACCGGAACATTTTATTATACTTGTTACGTGTATTATCGCAGTGATTCGTTGAGCAGAGTTGTTGACGAATAGACAAATTCTATAGAAAGATAATGACAAATTTTTTTTAAAAATCTCTGAGAAGAGTATCATCGTGCATTTTTACGAGATTGCTTTTCGTTACTTCGTCATCTCGAGAGCAGGTGAAAATTTAAAATCTCTTCCAGAAGAGAAAGTTATATACGAAATTGAAAAAAGATGATGCAAAATATTTAATCGCTCACAAAATTGCGCCGTGACGCGTCGCTCCACATTATACACGCTCATATATACAGCAGAGCAAATTTCAAGGCAATTTTTATAAAAACAACTTTCGTCTATATGTGCACAAAAGAAAATATATATTTTCCCATGTTTCCCTGCACGTATATACGCGGTGCGCGCGATGTCCAATTCACAGAGCACACAAATACTTCGGCTGTTAAAAAACGATTGCAACCATTCGAACAACCGCGTCTAATTCAACCGTATTGCCCTAATAGCGATTTTCCCCAACAGCTCATCCCCAACGATCCCGACTATACACAACAAATTTATATAACCATTAATATCCTCTCCCTCAAACTTTAGACAGACACAAAAGAAATCACCGCGCCGACAGAGAATCAAAAATCAAAACGCAAAAAACAAGAAGAGAGAGAATCTCTCGCGCCTCCGAAGCCCCCCGGGAAAGTCGTCGTACCGATTCGTCCCGCTCGTTTTTCGCAATCGTCCAATCCCACCCCTTATATAAGATTCAAAAATCGGGGAGTCAACCCTCTCTCTCTGTCTCACTCTCTCTCTCACTCTGCAATCCCGAATCACGACTTTTTGATGAACTGCAAATGTTAACCGGGGCCGATTCGTCGCGCGGCACAACAACACAGCTACATTTCATCCGTCTCGCTCCGCTTTATAAACAGGGGGGGGGGGCGAGAGTGAGAGAGAGAGAGAGAGAGAGCAAGTATATACGATCGTTTGGCATTATACGGTGCCCCTCGATATATACATAGATGCGTGAGCGGCATCATCGCCATCCCCCCGCACCGTATATATATACAGGCGTGTGGCTCCGGGTAAAGCGACTATAATGGACTCTCGGCCCCCGACCTTCCATTCTATGACTTTCTGTCCCCGTGCAGTAGACGCCACGTTTGTGTGACAGCAGCAACGGCGGCAACACGTCGTTCGATGGTTTAAAAGTGTCGCCGCACGTGAGAGAGGGACACAATTGACTTCGGGACCCCCGAGACGAATTCTCCGTGTAAGTTCAGCATCAGACGTGTCGAGATTTTCTGCGGCTACGCTCTGCTTTTATCCTGTAATGTTGTTGTTGTTGCTGCTGCTACTGTGATTCTGTCATGCGTATGTGTGTGTGTGTGTGTGTGTGTGTGTGTGTGTAGCGACGAAACTTTTGACTGCCTCTATTTTATGCCTTGATTCGTCTACCTTTTGGTTGCGCGGCTTTGTTTCCTTTTCCAGAGGTCTTTGGGCTGCGAAACGAGCAAGTGTGATCAATCAAAGAGTATTTAGTTGGCTATGGCTAACGCAAATAACCATTAGTTACAATTAGTTGACAGAAAACGTTCTGGTCTCATCCTATTATCTATACAATAGTTTTATTCCTGTATAATGCGATTAAGATTAAAACTTTTACAAGAGCTAAATATACTTGCGTATAGATGCGTATGATCTGATTGAGAAGTTTAGAGAATCCTTTGCCACGTTTCGCGGTGAGTACTCGAGTACATTCACATAGGCGGAAAAATGGGATGTTATATCTGGCATTATTCGTTTGAAAATATGAAATCAAATATGTAAAGACAACTATAACGGTAATAAAGAAACCACTTTCCCTCGGACAACCATTTTAAATACTGGCCAATATAAGCATGTTTATTACCGAACCATTCGTATCGTTCGTGAAAACGTAAGTACAATCGGGAGTAGGAAATACGAACCCTATACAAACTGAAGTTTGTCAAAAGTGCAATTTGCTGATTATGGGTATTTTCGAGGTGGTTAGCAAGTTAAAATTTTATGAATTGCCATTCACTTTGGGGGATTTAATAATCAAACTTTAAAATAATGCATATATACAACTGTAAAAAGGTCATTGGTCAATTGAAAAATAGGTAAAATCTGTTTTGTTATAATGGTAATCGTTCGCGATCATTTAATCAATATTAAGATTATCCTGTATATTCCAATTGTGGTAGATACTTGATTTTTATTTGAAAATAACATGAAGTTACGTATAAATAAGTAATCGCTTTTGATATTAAGTATATGCTTTTAAAGGCAAGGAATACCGAACTTAGGTCATTTTAACAAAAAATTTTTTTTAACAAATCTTCGCTTATTAAAACATATCATTTTTCAAAGCATTTATCAAAGTATTTTTCAAAGTCTTTTTCAAAGTGTTTTTCAAAGACTTTTTCAAAGTATTTTTCAAAGTGTTTTTCGAAGTGTTTTTCAAAATGTTTTTCAAAGTGTTTTTCATATAAAACTGTGATTTTCCTAGAATTTAATTTTTACTCCATTTATTAGATTTGAAATATTCTTCATGATGAAGTTTGCATTGCAACTGCAAATGTTCATGAATTTTTCTTGGACGTGCGAAGAAAGAAACTGATTGTTTTTAAACCAGGATCAACAGTTAGTTACAAAAATATTCACAATTTTAATTGTGTAATATAGAAATTGGAATGGATACATATAATTTATCACGATATACACCAGAGTTCAAAAAAAAGTTATAACATGATATCTTAAAAACTTGATCGTGAGAAGCTTCTTCAAACTATGGCTTATAGAAAGCATTCATGAAGTATTGAGATTTCAGAACTGACCTAATCATCATACAATACTTTTCAGTATCCCTTACCCTCAAAAACAATTTTAGCGAATGGTTAATCACATGCTTTTTTAAATATGCAGACGAATAAATCGATTCTGACATCAGTCTTTTAAAAACTAAGCTATTTTCCAGAACTAAAAAAACCGCCAGGCCTGATAAATTTTCTTCTTATGCATTCGGTATGTAAATTAAAACAAAAAACTTCCTCTTTGCCGTGCACTTGTTATAAAAATTGCGCAGCTCAAAACTAATTTCGTTTAGTAACATGGGCCGATGACTTATCTCAACTCGTATTTCAGTAAATTAAGCTGGACTATACAGCCACACCGAGGCCATATAATGCAGCTACTCAGATGGCACACGATTGTAAATAACATTTCTCCACGCTCGTAAGTAACTGTGCGGCCGCGAGGAAAATAAATAACTTTTCTTCGCACCTACAACGTATCATTTCGGGCCGAAGAAAAAAAAAAAGGAAGAAATTACGCTCAACGCGGCACGCTTAACGGGCCCCGGCTAAATGGAATATTTCAAAATTCAACGCAGCCCAGCGATCATTGGTCATGAGTGACTATAATATAAGCGAGTAAACTGTTACGAAAACCAACATAAATATAAAAGCAGTGGGTCGCACGGCCTATCGTAAACCTGTTACTCCCCCCCCCCCTCCCCTCGCTGCTACATTTCGAAATTCATTTCGCGCGGCGTTGAGCTGCATTTTTCAATATTGAAAACTCCTAACGGTTGATTATTTTGGCCGTAGTGATATTTTCGTTCCTCGTGCGACGCTATGCACAAAAGAACCGTATCGATATAATCACCATAGCCAACTTTGCAAACACTCATTGCACCGCGACTGCGCGAAAATGAAAAAATCTATACCACTGTTCAAAGCTCGGCTGTTAGTGCAGCAGTTGTGCAGAAAGAGAGAGAGCGAGAGAAAAGGCGACGACACAACAAGCGTATTACGGCAACGAATGCTAACTTATGGAACAACAAAGAAATCGACTCTCTCTCTCTCTCTCTCTCTCCTTTAACTCGCTCCTCTTTTTCTCTCTTCCCACATGCGCCTGGCTCTCGTATACTCGGAACCTTAATACGTATATATATAAACACGCGCTGCAGACTGCAGTCTCCGGCTTTAGCCGCGTGTGCAACGACGCGCCAAGATCAATCCGCGTGTGTGCAGCCACCGCCGCGCGGCATTAACACCAGAGAAGAACAAGAAGAACAAGAAGAAGAAGAAGAAGAAGAAGAAGAAGAAGAAGAAGAAGGCAAAGATGAAGAAGAAGAAGAAGAAGGAGAGGATGAGGAGGAGGAGGAAGAAGAAGAAGAAGAAGAAGAAGGCTTGTTTGGACGGATTTGTTGGACGGATGATTGGATGAACGACGCGGTTATTAATCGTGCATTCGGGATGAGCCTGCGGGAGTAGCCCTTGTGTGTCGGCCGCGGCCGGGGCTTTTTTTGCCGCACCGAGCGCTGCTGCATCGCCACAGTGAGAAAGCCTCTATACGCTTTTTTTTTCCGTAATTGATTTGCCGAGTTCGCCAATTTTTTTTTACCGAGGCCCAGCGCGCGCGAGCGATTGTACGGTTAAGCATGGCCGAGAGGTGCGCATAATCGGGCGGCGAACTTTGTGCACGAGTCCGCGTGTATGGCATGCGAATGCGCGCGCGAGAGCCGGGCTTGTATAACAAGTGGCTAAATGCCTTTCCTAATTAAGCGCCTTTGTGCGTCTTTGGCTGTTTGACGCACGTTTTTTGCCTCGACGCGTTGATTTTGGCTTTATGGATTACCATATAGTGTTGATAAGTTGACTTTATATAATATGCATACAATATGATTCTTTCTTTTGTATAGAAGATATTTTACGATTAGCGGTTGTCGAATAAAATGTTTCCCGTTTATTTGTTAATATTATTTCGAGGTTTTGTTCCTTTATCTAAGTATAATGATATACAAATGTGAATCGCTGTGAAACATCTGTTGAAATATGTGTTTCTAATCACTTGTTTTCATTGCAAAAGCATATATGCACTTTAAGTTTGTTCATATTAAACATCGTATACATAAAGATCCAATTTTATCGACGCATCACGATTATCCCGCAATAACGAGCCTCAAATATTTACAATGTTCAGCCACGAATATAATAATGCCGCAGGAATTCTCACCTCTCGTTAACCGCTCAATAGATTAACCTGTGAATCACCGTTTCTTGTCCCAACAAAAAAAACACAAGAACGGCTAACATTTAAAATTTGAGCTTACGTTATTACACAACGAGATTTAAAATCCCCTCGAGTCGCAAATGTCGCCAGCGAAAAAAAGTTAACACGCCGCTTACGAATCGCAAGTTTGGTGGACAAGTTCGGTAAAGATAATATAGACGCGAGGCTATGGTCACATTATGAAATGAGGAGCACCCACCATATGTATAATAGTACTCGGCGACCCCGCAGCTACGGGCGCATAAAGAAACTTTTCTCTGCCCACTTAAATAAATTATGTAAAGTCGCGTGTTACACGGATGGATAGTTCCTTTCTCTCTCTCTTTCTCTCACTTTTCTTCTTCTTTAGTCCTCCTCGCCTTACGCAACGAGAGGAGCCGAGTCGATGCTTGGCGAGCTGACGAGAAGAGGCGATTTTGTTTCATTTTCAGAGCATACATAATACACAAGTGCGTGTGTGTGTGTGTGTGTGTGTGTGTGTGTATTCGCATTGTAAAAGCGACTCGAGCGCCGCATCCTTTCATTTTTATACGCTTCGCTGAAATTGATATTTTTGCAATATCACCTTTTTTTTTCTTTCTTTCTTAGCTCGTCGCTGCACGTAACCACGCGCGTGTGTAATTTTCGTTATAGCCACGTGCAATCGATTTCGGTATAAATTTTCAGTCTCAAAAGTATATAAACATAAATTTTTCACAACAATTAAATCTGCATCGGTTGTCGATTCATAGCATCGTTGGATGTCGAAAGAATCAAAGTGTGCGAGTTGGCTGCAGTTTTCGAATGCCTCGAATGCCTGGAAATAGCTTTATACCATATTCCGAATTTATATAGGTGTATACACCAGCTAATCGGTATAACGAATTTGTCAAGAGCGGCGCGAGCTGCACATCAGTCGATGAAACGAACCGAATCCTCCAACTTCGTATATACGGCTAACATTCCGCTCGGGCCATTCTTCCAATATATATGTATATAGAGCCTGGGTCGAACCGTAATTATACCACTTGCGAGCAGCAGTTCTCGAATCCCTCGAATACCAGAGCTACAAGCCTCGCATCATCATTAACCCTTGATTATACCCGCGCTTGTGCTGCAGCAAATGTCATCCAATAACCCCCCCGCACAAATCACCTCGCGATCCCCCTGTCGAAAAAGCTACCGATATATACCCCCCCTAATGTATAACTTCTACTACTTATGCAGGAAAATCCACCATTAGCATATACAGAAATTTCCGTGAAACACAGGAAAATATTGGCGAGCTCGCGGTCGCAGAAAAAGCCGAGGTATGCACTGCAGGCGGAGGACAGCAGGTCTATATATATATAATACGACGAGGTTGGAACAAAGGTGTCCGCGCTACGTGAGAGCTGTGAAGTGCAAGCAGAAGAAAAGCAAAGCGGCTGCGCTGTAGTCTTGGTGTAGCCGATATCTCGCTCGCGCGCGCGGGCCACTCTTCTCGCTAAAAGAAAGTGCGAGAGAACCGAGAGAAGCTGCAGATCTCTCGGGCCGCGCGGTCTGCACGAGAACAGAGAGGAGAGCGGTATAACGGCTACGAGAGAGTGAGAGAAGCTGCAAGAGGAGGAGGACGAGGAGGAGGTGGAGGTACGAGAGAAAAAAAGAGAGACGAGAGAGGAGCGAAGAAGACTCTTCTTCTCTCGCCCGCGAGAGCTGCAAAAGGGACGAAAAAGAGAGAGAGAGAGAGAGAGAGCGCGGCATATTCTAGGTTAAGCCGCGCGCGGCTTGTGTATAAGGTGCGAGCGAGCGAGAGAGAGAGAGAGAGGAGAAAAGAGCCTCCGAGTCTGCAGCGCGAGAGAAGAGAGTCGGTCGGTGCCGAGGTGTTGCCGGCGGTGGTATTAATTGGCGGGGAGCCTCGGCCGCCTGTGATTAGCCCCCGTGAGCCGCCACGCAGCCGCCTTCGATCTTCTCGCCACTCGCTTTATCCTTTTTTCTCCTCTTTTTCTTCTTCTCCTCCTCCTCCTCCTCCTCTCCCTGCCCCTCTCCCTTCTACCTCCTCATCCTCCTCCTTCTCTGCCTCTTCTTCTTCTTCTTCTTCTTCTTCGTCTTCTCCATCGACGCTGCAGTACTGCAGATGTACCTATATTCGCGCGCCCGGTGCAGTGCATAAGTACATAAGCGCACGCATATAAGCGTTTAACCGCTTCTCTCTCTCTCTCTCTCTCTCTCTCTCTCTCTCTCTCTCTCCCTCTCTCTCTCTCTTTCTCGCTTGAAAATGAAAAGCCGTAAATAAACAAAAAACGAGGAGAGCCATATCGAGTAAATGAGGGATACCATATACACGTGTGTATATGCAAGGCATTATATATATTGGTGGCTCTTCCTTAGGCTCTATATGAGATCGTTGAGACGCTTTTTTCCCTCTTTTTTTGGGGCCCCTCTCTCTCTCTCTCTCTCTCTCTCTCTCTTCGGGGCCAAACTTATATATATATTTCGTTTCAGAGAAGGCTGGAAAATCACCGGCGCGTTAAGGTTTTCGAGATTTAAATCGGCATCAATTTGGAATGACACGTAAAGGCTATGGCATTATCGGCGAGGGCCACATTATCGCTCTTGGGATATAACGAGCATGTCTTTTCACGTTTCAAGATAATTTTTCAATTTTGCAATTATAAAAAATTGCGCTCGAGCGATAAATAGTTATCGCTGTATGGAGAGCGGAGAAGCTGTCACTTTCGAATAATTGTTTATACAAGCGATGATTATGTTTATTTGCGCTGCCGGTTAATAACGAGGTGGAAAAAAAATCTCACCGTTTCACCGATTCTCATTATACCATCACGTATATCCCAGCGCAAATATTTTGAGTAAAAAAATTTTTCATTGAAAATTATATTCTGCTTTATCCCACGTATAGCCCATTAAAATGAGCTTTATCGCCACAAGGAACAATTGTAGTATGTATAATAGTGTTTGACGCTCTCGAGGATTGGCGATTTGTGCAATTCAATTATTTCGCCGCATCTAATCAGGATCTATTTCCACGCGGCATGCGATGATTCTCTTTTGAGAATTAGCTGCGCGCGCGAGGAGAGAGAGAACAAAAAATCTATTCACAATACCCAGGACGATTATTATTTCGTAAGCGATGATCGTTCGACGCGCGCGGCAATCCGCCGTTAAATATATCCGGCACAAATCGCGGACTATTAAGATTACATTTTATATGCGTCGACGGTTACTTTGTTGCGCGCCTAAACGAACAACACTGCGGCAGCGAGTTTTATATTTCAAAAAATAAACTTGCATATACTTAATGTATATTTAAAAGGCGCACATATAGCGATTCGTGCGCGATCTGCCTCTCAGACGCTGCAACGCTTTGCATCGCTAAATCCTATTCCCTGTATCGGCAAAAAAAAATAACCATTATATCTTCATCACCATCCGAACTCGCGCAGCGATACCGTTTTCGAATTCCAATTTTCAATTCAACATTTCGTATATGGTATACATATGAGAATAGCGCGAGGCTCTGCGGATTTTCCGCAACATCGAGCAGCTCTATGTGCATCGAAAAATTTCTCACTCCTGCACACACACACACGCATACGCTGCACATTATACACACACACACGGGGGCGAGTGAGCGCGAAGAGAATCGAGCAATCCATCTGCATCAATCATCGTAAATTATCCATTCAAACGTGGCCGAAAGAAACGCCGCGGATCGTAAAAAGTCCAAAGAACGTATATATATTATATACACGGAACAGAGAAATTTAAACGATCGGTTTCTACACTAAAGGGATTAAAAGAAAAAAGGCTGCGAGGTACATCCCATATAGCCGCAAAAGAATAGATGAGAGAAAAAAATGCCCAGGCATATAATAGTCGATGCCGCTCAAACGATAAGCGCATCGCGAGACTCGTGCGCAGACTGCAGCGCTTTCGATCTCGCTTTCGATAGATCTCGATGGGCATATATACGCGCCGCGCGACTGCGAAAGAATTCAATAAAGCCGATTGATCCTTATTCGATAGGAGATAATGCACGTATATACATGTGTAGGATCGAGCGTCTGTACACATACGTCCTCTATAGAGACTCCGGAGAGAGAACAGAGAGAGAGAGAGAGAGAAGAGAGAGAAGACTGGGCCGTCTTTCTGATTGTATAATATACCGCATCTCCCGAACGGGGCTGAAATTTCCATTTGCCGGCTCTGAGCTCGTACACGAGATATATACCTACACTCTCTGTTTCTACTCCCTCTCTCCCTCTTGAAGCTCCTTTTATTTTCCACGCACGCCCGAGACGCGCATTACGGATAAGAAGGATGCGCGTGTATCTCGAGAAGAGAGAAGAGAGAAGAGAGAAGAGAAAAGGCAAGAGATATCCGCGGTATATATACGTATAAGTGTACCGATCGATCGATCGATCGATCGATTGATCGGGCCGAGCTCGTCCGCATGCGCAAGAGTGAGCGAGACCAAAGAGAGAGAGAGGGAGGCCTTAGAATCAGAGATTCCAGGCCGCAGATTGCCGCGGATAAAGAGGAACTACATTAGCAGCGAGAGGTAGAGAGAGAGAGAGAGAGAGAGTCGAAGGTGTTTTTCGGGGCGTGGCCGGCCTCATGATTACCGGCGAGGATCGGTCAGTGAGCGGCTCGCGCGCCCGCGCTAGCAGCACGCGGTGAGAGTTCAAAGCATCAAAGGAACGACCCGCTGCTGCTATGCTCTCTCCCTCTTTCTCTCTCTCTCTCTCGCTCTTCGCTGCTGATCCTCTTCGGCCAGCTCGCGCGGAGTGTTGTCTGCAGCGCTCTTTCTCTCTGCACAGTGTGAGAAAGGGAGTGGGAGAGAAATTGCCGGAGCGAGGGCCTATATATGCGAGCCTCGTTTCAGACACCTTGCGGATATAACGAGAAAAGGCTCGAGCTGTACGGACCCGAAGAGAGAGAGAGAGAGAGAGAGAGAGAGAGAGAGAGAGAAAGAGGTGGAATAGGACGAGTCAACGGATATGTATAGATAAGGAGAGAATTGATGGGATCTCTCTCTCTCTCTCTCTCTCATTCTAGAGGTGCAGTGTGGAGGCCCGGCAGAACGATTTTTTATCCAAGGGGTTGCCTAATTGAGCGAGCCACTTCGACAAAATGCCTTTGACACTTTTTTAATCTGCTGCACAGGCGATTAGTTTCGTGTCGATCATCCCTCGGTTCGTTATACTTATGGATACACGATATTATATTGGCTTGCAGCAGAAAGAAATTGCTTTTCGTACGCGGCACGGAGGCTAACAAAATTGCTGGGTAAGTTGTTTCAAATGTATTTAATAATTCAGAAAAAGGTAAACTATTAAAGCATTGGCTATTTTTATGATTCTGAAATGTATTTTTCCCCGACTTTAATCGAATCGTATTATATAATCTAATTTATCGAGCTAGACTGAATTAGAATTTATTTTATTGAGAAGTTTTAACTGTCATAATTAAGATGAGATATTAACCTAAATTAGGTTCGCCATTATTTATTCAAAATTTTTCAATTATTTATTAAAATAAATCCGTTCATATACACACATAGATGAAAGTTATATATTTATCAAAGTTATGCATAACTTTAGTACTTTTTAAATAGCTATAGGAATATATAAGCTAGAGTACATATATTTCTTTCCGTGCAAACTGTTTCATGTTACTGTAATACAAAGAAAAAAAAAATACCAACTTATATTTACGGATCAAAAAAGAACATTCATAAGAATCCATTGATAAGACATCGTAAGGAAAAAGTTTGTAGCATTTGGAAATGCATATTTCTGACAAGGTTCACTAACTCATACACTGCAATAAATATGCTTTGACACGAGGCTCGCAAATGAATCAAAATAGCCATTCAGGCACACACATCCAGCCGCAGCAAAAAAAAAAGAGCCAAAGTATAATGCACCGTTTAATATAGAAACTGTGTTCGCAATTTCGATTAGTAACGCTTTAAATCTTCAATTTCATAATTTAATTGTACAGCCCGATTGCAAAAAGAAAAAAAAAGTGACCCGCTTATACACATCTCGCTCTTATACGCGCGTCTAATAAGAAAAGAAAAAAAAAAGTGAGAGAAAGAGAGAGGTAAGGAAGAAAGAGGTGTAGGCCGGCGAAAAAAATCGAGCAGCGAGCCTCTCCCGCGAATATACCTATAGGTGCTAGGAAAGAGAGAGAGAGAGAGAGAGAGAGAGAGAGAGAGTGAGGAGGCTTCTCGCTTAAATCATCGGTCAGCTTCAAAGTTTCGAGGGCGATAAAATAAAAATGTGATAGAGCGCCGTAAAAAGGGAGCTCTGGCTTTTGTCGTAAATTCTCGCATTCTCAGAGGGCCGAGACTCCGTGTGTATGTATGTGTGTGTGGTGCGACTACGGCGGCGGCCTTGAGACCCGGTAAAGCTGCTGATCCTTTCGAGGGGAGGTGCGCGCGCCAAGCTCTTTGTACAATTATTGGATTACGGGCTTGTTTATTATGCGCCTGACGAAAATCTGCCGCGTAATCGTGGCTGCTTCGGAGACACCCACGCTGCTGTTGCTGCTGCTGCCGTTTGTACCGGAGTGGAGATGAGTGTGTTTTCATTGGTTAATCGTGGATACATGTTTGCGCTTTTGATAATGTTTCGTGCGAATCGAATGTAGAGTGTTTGATTGGTTGACGGGTGATTCGAGGTTTTGAATGTTTGCGGTAATTTAAGATGCACAATTTCAAAGTATCTATACGAGATCTGACTGGACTGAAATATTTCTATTTTGTAATTCTGTATAGATTTCTTTTTTGGGTATTCATTGATTAAGTAATTTCGATCGATTGAGAATTAATCAACACCGAAATTATGAATTATGCAAAAGAAATCGTTTTATACAGCGCATAAAATTAGAATGATAATATGTGACGATGAATTGTTCGCTGGGATCGATAATCACTTTTTCAAGATGCAAATAACATCATATATCTGAAATAACTTTAAGAATTTCCTCGCTTTCTAGGACAATAATTTCAATATCCTCAAAATGGTATCTTATATAGATGTCGTTTCTGTTCGTAATTCATAAGCAAGTGGCTATATAGGAAATTTTATGCACCGTCGAGTCACGATCGTTTCCATTATTTATTGCACAAACTCGACAACTCCTCGTATACCGTGTGCATAAACATTGGACATTAGCTTTTGTTGTTCTATCGGCGTCGAAATTTCATTTATCATTGTACGTAATTTCTGGGCATATCGGTGACTTCTCCGGCATTGTAATTCCACGTTACCGAAGCCGCTCGTTTTTATGTAACTTCCAAGGAAGCCTCGCTCCTCTCTCTCTCTCTCTCTCTCTCTCTCTCTGTCTCACTCGCGCAGCCAAATGACAGTATACAGGCAGCAAAGTACGAGTTTTTAAGACACGAGTTGGAGAACTGGCCGCGATAAAAAGAGTAATCAAATATTATTCTAGCGACGCTGCCGTGGCACTCACTATTCAAAGAACCCCAGTATTTTATGAGAAACGATTAATTTCTAATAGCTTGTTTATCTGATTTATGGTCCGCTGGTGTATTATACTATATTATATACACAGGCTGTATAGAAGCAAGAAATATCTCGGCATCAATTTTGTTTTCTTCTAAATTTTATATCATTCCGCTTTCGCAATGTCCAAATTGTTTACCTTTGAAATTTCGCAACATCCGTATATATACAAGCCTCCGCTCAGCAAGAGAGAGAGGAAGAAAAAAAAGGACTGAAATTACACTGCAGTATTGGCGAATACCTTGTATACAGCCGAAACTCGTTAAGCCCATACAGTATTTATTAAATTATTCCATTAAATGATATTCTCTCGATCCGCTCCGCGAACCCCTTCCTTTTCCTCCCAACATATCCGCGCCGATCGCGCATAAATTAACGCGGGAGATTTTCTCGGTAGCAGCTCTCGCATATATATATATATATATATATATACATACATATATGCAACCGCGCGGCCAAACAAATTAAAAGATTAAGCTTTCCAATTTAAAATCGAGAGTGGCTACAGACATCACATACACATATCTATATATATATATATATATATATAT
>UELV01182072.1:706-23776 GCA_900490015.1 Megastigmus stigmatizans
GAGAGAGAGAGAGAGAGAGAGAGAAGCTTAGTGTGACGCATCCTCTCTGCCTTGTGGTTTTTGCGTCACGACTTCACGAGCAGAACACACACGCACACACACATACTCGTGCGCATCTCCTCACGTTGTACATAGTCGCATATATATAATACGCGTGCGGCTCTGATGGCGCCCGACGTTGCACGATCGTTTGCAAAGCGGGCCTTACCTCCTTCCTCCTCCTCCTCCTCTTCTTCGCGCTCGGGATTTCCTTTCTCGTCTCTCTCTCTCTCTCTCTTCTTCTTTTTCTTTACTTTTTCTTCTTCGTCGCCTTTTGCGCCGTCCCTCTGCTTCTTCTTGCTCCTTCTTCGCATCAGGCGCGCGTGTGCTTCTCCTTCATCCCCCTCACTCTTACTTTTAACGCCGTATATACTTATACGAGTCTTTGACTCCGAGAGCGAGAGGCGCGCAGCTTGTTTTGGTTCGCGATTGTTTTTGAACGTGCCTTTTTCGTCCATTTCAAACGTGAGCTTATATGTATAGCGGCTCGTCAGAGACCGGCCTGTGTATATAACGATTATTGTATAAGGGATTTCCGTACTTTAGATTTTTTTTCTTTTTTATTTCTTCCTCTTACTCATTGGGAATTGATCGGGGCTCGTACGTTTAGTCGAATAATTGTACTTTATGAATTTGTTTACTTGGTGCTGGGGACTGTGCAGAGTTGGTCAAAATGAATACCAAAAATGTTCACCAATATCATTTCATTCTTCATTAAGACGATTGGTAGATGCATATAATATATTGGTAAAAAATCGTTCAGTAAATGCACAATAACTTAAAACATGAAAGTATAATGTTAGGAAAAGATGATCTAATCCCAACACTGGAAGATTTTTGGCTATATCTAAAACATGGGAGTAGAAACAAACGAATACAAAAAGACCCGATTTGCAGTCAATTTTTTTTTAACTTTCCCATCTGTAAGGGAGCACATTTTTTTTAATTTAATATTTTTTTATGCTCTGAGTGACGATGTAGATTTTGTACTTTTCCTCTAAAGACTTCATTATATTCTGATTTCGTCAAGGACCTCCATACCTTTCTATAGATACTGTCATTTAAAAAAATTATAGCTATGAAAATGATTTGAAATGTGAATGATTATAAAAAGTGTTAATAATTGGGTTTTGTAATTTAAAAAAATAAATGAAAATAAAGTGTAGGCAAACCTAATCATTCTTTAAGCGTTAAATCTCTTAAGGTTACATTTATTTTTTATTATAAAACGAAAGAGCAGATTCAGCGCTTATATTATTAGTATCAATTTGCTAAAAAGATATAGTTATATAGTCTGCTCATGATGCATCTTCAGTTAATGTGTATTAAAAATATAAAAGTAAAAAATAGTTTATTGAATCATCTGAAAATTTTGCAGCATAATCTGCATTTTGATACTATTTTCAGAACAACAGAATAATTGAGTCATCTTTGAAAAAATTGACCTCTGTAGTTTTGTTCATATATACCTTACGTAAGCAAAAAGTGCTCCATATGATTTTCTTGCAAATTGAATAGCTTTCGCATAAGAAACATGATATTGTTATTTTTTAATTCTAAAATTTCGCTTGTAATTTAAGCATACTTGTACAAACCAGTACTGACCAGTAAAATACTGATTTTGAAATTTATATCAAGAAATGTACTATTTTGCAACGTAGTGATTCTGGTGGCTATTCGACAACAACTTGACTAGAAACTACCTAGATGACGGATGTAAAAAGGGTATGAGATCCTGTCAAGTATATATAATCACAGAAAGAATGCTACCCATTCATGGTGCAAGCAAAAGAATTGAAAAACGATTAGAAATAGTACGAAATATTCAACCGATATCAACATTATCTAATGGAAATCAGATGAAAAATTACTGTTTTAAGTTTACCAGAAATTACACATGTTTAACTAGTTAATTAACGTTACCATATATTACATCTACTTAACCACCACATGATTATTTAAGGAGTAACCGTTAAGATAAAAGAGATAAGTTTATCAATATCGTCATAAGCTTAATGCGAAAGTCTATGCAAGTCAGTTTACTGCGCCAATTACATCACTCTGAATGGTTGAGCTCTTTAAGTTATTAAAAACTTCTTCAATTTATTACCGATAAAATTAGTATTAAAAATATCTTGTCATTATTTGGTCTTTCGTAATTATTTATAACCAGTTGCAATAATTTAGGTCAACTTTGGGACAGTATCAGTTCTTTATCACCGACTATTATTAAGCAAAGTTTGAATAACATTGGGGTCATGAGCAAAATTAACGTTATCAAGATGTTTTAAGGTTACACAATTTTTAAATATTGTATGTGCATCTGTGTATGCATTGAGCACGAATTGTTGATATTATAAGTACAAGTAGACTTTTATATTAGTTCCATAAGAGGTGAATGAAACATAAATTTTATTTGATGCTGTTAGTTTTCGATTTCGATAAGAACCGTTAATATGTAATCAAAGATAGTTCCTGTCTGATAATATTACGAAACAAAATCGGTTTTGGGAACTGATAGAGCATACAAATTAACTGTAGTAGAAAAAGGTAACGATCGAGTTTCGATTACCTATTATTTACCAATGAAACTATAAACTTTATATGGTTTTAATACTTTATATGAAATGGTGGAAATAAGTTAAAAAACTAACGCAATTTATATTATAGTATGGTATTAGTATTATAATTATAGCAATGCACAGATGTAAAAGGTATATATAACTTATAATTTATAACAAAACCGTTATAGCGCACATGCAAAAATAAATAATAATAATGCATTTTTTAGTATAATGTGTTTATATTAAAATTTTGTGTAATACGTTCGTATTAAAACAGTAAAACGTGTTGTTTTCTACGCTTTTATCGATAATGATTGTAAATGACATTCAATCCTGCCCTTGTAGCATCTGCACGTACACCAAAATGATATATATATTGAAGTATTCATGAAAATCTATTTGAAGTTTCTTACAGTCGATTTTTGAGAGAAATACTATTGCAAATTTATTTACATGTTTATTCATGTAGTAAATAAATAGCATTCAATTGTAATTTAAATTATATAGTTTAATGTATGCTAAAAACAAAAATAAAATGGTTTGAAAAAATTATGACTGCTTCTTAAATGCTCAAAGTTATTATAAAACTGTAATGAAATTTTTTAAATTAATTTACATATTTAATAGGAAACAGTTGTATACATTAAAAATACGTGTAAATAATGATTTTATGTTCTTACGAGGATCGATGTTATCATGATTGCAGTTCGAGGAATTGCAGTCTTTTTACTCGATGTCTAGACTTACATTCGTAACACCGCGTGTTCATGAACTTCGGATTTTGCTTCATTTCAGACAGAGTTGCATAAGTGTTTTCACGAGTTGCCTAATCACTACACCTAAAACAATATTCGAGAAAATTATGAATTTTCAGTAAGACTTCCTGACGACCTTTCATCATTCGAAATCGCTTAACCGTTTGTGTAAATTATTAGAACAATTATCTGCCGTTGTGGAGGATAATAAAAATTCGCAATTGAGCTAACTTACAGCTTTTTCAAGCTTACAACCACTTCTTGTAATACTACTCATTCATTGAACTTTACGTTTACATTAATACCGGTATATGTATAATGAGAAAAGTACAAATACTGAAGTATAATGTAATGGATATATATTATATATATTTCTAATTCAAGTCACTGAGTTACAATTCACTTGTTCAAGTAAACGTATGCATCAATCTACAGATTAGCAATTATAATCTAGGCAAGTATTTCGCTTCCAATCTAATTTCTATTCTATAAGTAAGCTCAAATCATTCAGTACTAAACTCGATCCTACACCTTCATAATACTTAATTAGTATTAAGTCACACTCGTACAGAAATATTATTCTTATAGCTACTAGTTTGCTTCATATATATATAGAAACGGTATACGGTATTGCGAAAACAATGCGTGCAGCATTACAGTAGGTAAAAGGTAAAAGTCCAATCTGATTCGTTGTGCCAGCATGGGCAGAGAGTGAGAGAGAGAGAGAGAATGCGCGTTTTTGCCCGATTGTTGGTTATAACGACCGCTTTATGACCGCGAGATGGCTGCGGCCTTAACATGGATAATCTGCACCAATGTCAGTGTTTTCGTCACGCGACTGCGGGGAGCGGCATTCAATACACGTAATACTTACCAAACACCTATAGGACGGGAAGGAAGGAGTCCCGGCAGAGATGGCCGATGCACTGCAATTTGGTTATACTCGTGTTCCATTGCGTTATACACAGACTCGAGTTGCACAATATTGTACAGATGGCACGATTAGGCCAGGACGCACGCGGCGCCAGACTATAAAGCAGCTAATATAGGCGATGAGGTGATTTTAACTTTGTCGAACGTTATACTTATACAAACGTGCGCTCGTACTTTATCGCTGTATTTATTAACCGTGCGCTCGGATGTTTCGTTGTAAGCAAGTTGATGATAAAAAGGAAGGCGAATTAAGAGTTCCGACGTTATAAAAGGGCTTTTCTGTGGGTACTTGCGTTCAAAGCCCGACGAGATGGCGCAGATAACGTCACTCAAACTTATATAGCAAAGTCACGTAATACGTCAAAAATTATGTATGTCATATTGTTACAGTATACGATCATGTATATATAGATATAAAGGTTATTTGTTTTCGTAAATTTTGAACGCTTGTATAAAATTGGTCTCGAGGAGGCGACTGCTTAGCTTGGAAATGCGAGCATGTTGTAGAAAACGTAGGGTCTTGTTCAAGAAAACAATTAAAATTTGATTAAAGTATCATACGTCAACTTTAAAACTATCAAATCAAAATGAACAATGTCGAAAAGTAAATGCTACTTACTTTTAATGTTTTTACCACAGGTTACGTTAATATTGTATTATATGTTAAATGTGATAATATTTAAAATAATATAAAATAATAATGTAAAAAAATATGTAAATATAATATATACACAGCGATTTTTTAAGTTTTGATAGGGGGACATAGGTTGTATATATCTCTATTACAACAAAACAATCGCCATGATTTGCATAATAAATGGATTGCAAAAATTTTCGTCTATTTGTTCTCTAGAGAAAGCTTTGTAATAGTAAAAAGGTTTGCTTTATCATTCAAAAAATGTTGAAGGAACGTATTCCGAATATTTCTGAATAAAAATAAAAGATTTTTTTCCGCGTGTGTGTGTGTGTGTGTGTGTGTGTCATTATCAGTTTACGAGGAAAAAAATATATTAACGAAACAAATTGCGTTTCTTTTTAACACACATATTTGGAAAGGTTCATTAAGAATTCAGTACCAAGCTCCATATACGATCTCTTTCGTGATAATATATATAGAGCTACATAATGAACTTCTAATTCGAAAGAGTTCATAAAGAGTATTGTAAGATACGCCACCTTACTTGAATTCAGATTCAGTTCTACAAAAGTACCTGTCACATTCTGTAAAATGTCATTTGGATGCCGTAGGAGATTTGAGGAGAAATAAATGAATACAATCTTAACTAAATCTGATATCGAAATAAATGCATTGTCTATTTAAAAAAAAAATAAAGATTATTTATTAATGCTCTTCATTTCTGGATATATAAGTAGCATTTTTAGCTCTCTTGAATGAGGTATATTGTTATTTAGCCAAGTCAGATAGTTTTTCTTACTTATGAATAATAAGTTATTAATATAATTGATAATTATACACCTCAATTAATGTACATATATGATAAATAGAACATGAAATTGAATAACTAGCGCCTTAATGAGCTTAAATTATACGGTGCATCCTCGAACCATTCATAATTGTAGAATATACAATAAAGTCAGGAGCTTGCTCTATAAACTGTCACGCCTAATCGTAGACTCTGAATGGAAATATCAAATCTTTTGTATCCATTGTTGCATGGAAAAAACCAAATACGCGGATGCGATTATATACACGTACGCATCCTCACCGTATATTACAAATCAAGCGAATTAATAAGAAATATAGAGCAATGCGATGTATGCACGTATCCAATAAATGTCGAACATTATGCCGATTAAATCTGTACGAAGATCAAAATGCGTTTGTGATTTGACCGATAGCCCATCACAACGATTCGGTTATACTTCGGCCTCTTATCGTTCACGGGCACAAATATGTATGTATGTATACATGTGTGTGTGTCCGTCGGTCAGCAGCAGCGAATTATCGCGGGCGCCTGTCAGTGACCCTTCGTTAGTCTGGGCCTCGCGCACGGTTTATGGTGGTATCAATTTAGCTTCTTAATTTGCCGAACGAGAGCCGCGATTGTGCTCGATGTGCAGTCGACCTCGTGTGTGCACGTGAGAGTGTGAGAAATATATATATATATATGCATGCAGCACGAGCAGACCAGCAGATTCGGAATTATCGGCATAGAATTCATACGACGATAAGTTGAGAATTCGCCCGAGCTTTTCGCAATCGTCGATGTCCTGCACTCCGACAGCGATTAGCATGACCGTTCTCGAAAAGAGCTTCTGCTTCTGCGTACATTTGCCTCGTTAAATATTTCATAAACTTCCTTGAACCGTTGGGTTTTCGACATCATGTGTTCTTAATCCACTGAAGAATATACTGAATTTTCATGAATAAGATTAATGCACACGTCATGATTATTACAACGCATCGATTATCTATATTTATTATACGAATATAAAAATCGGAATTTTTTGTTCATCTATTTTTGATCGAATTTTTTCGAAGCAATATATATATATATATATATAGACATTAAAATTAAAATGTATAAAATATACATCCTTTTATAGAATTTGATTATGCAACTAATTCTATTTATGTTATTAAGATAATTAAGATTGTTTGGGGTAGTTCAGCAGTTACTGGTCGAGAAAATAAAACAAGGCTTCAAGAATTTTTCTAACTTATAATAAGATATAAGTACAGTACTCGAACGCTTAATTTAGGATACAACTTTTTTATTATAAATAATTTTTGTTGGATAAAAATTCAAAGAATGTTCAATTATTAGTTTTAAGTATTTAGTTTTTAATTATAGTTTTTAATGATGTATGTACCAGCCTATTAATCTGAGTATACTTCTATATGATTTGCTAATGTAGATATTACTGATAAATAAATAAAAATAGAAAAAAAAATTAAAAAGTTCATTAAACCACAAAAAATAGCTAGATAAATAAGAATTTAAGTATTAATCAAGAGAAATTTAATTCATATTGTAAAATAAATTAACAATTATCTTCAATTGTGTCTATAGACTAAACATTGTCCAGCCACTGATGCCTTGTAAAATATCTGTTAACATTCACAAGATGTTGAATGAAAATTTATGCTGACTTTACGGTTTATACCTTCACGAATAAAAGCATTAGGTGATGTTACAAAAACGAAGTAGAGAAAAAACTTTCTTTTTTAAATTTCATGTTACGTATCTAATTTCAAAACTAAAGCTGATGGAAAATGCAAAAAAATGAACACCGGTGAAAGGTCTAAAGTGAAGATCTTTTTTATCTATGGAATATTTTAATTCTTTACATATATATTCGTATGCTAATACTAACATTTTTACTTCACATCATTCAAGCATTAATAAAATGATTTATTTCTCAAAGTATGTATACATCTTGTATGGTTGTTTCATTCACGTATTAATATTATATTTTAATATTCAGAAAAGGTGCAATTTCTTATATTAGTCACTGAATATTTTCACTCGAAGTATTCATGAATTTTAATAACGATTCTAAAAAAACAGTTATGAGTTAAATTTTAATAATCTCTCCGGTGAATCGATTTTAAATAGTTTTTTTAAACTATGCATACAAACTAATCCTGATTTCTGAAAAGTTTAGTTTATAATGTTAAAGTTTGAAATCTGAACATGAGAAGTATATAATGCTTAGCATGTATTAAACGCACCTTTTTTATAATTTCAAAACCAATTTTAGATAGAACTCTTTAAAAAACTAGTAGGTCACACTAGACTTAAAAAGGCATAGATACGCAAAAAATTATCAGGGCTTGCACTATTAACTTCAAAGATGCTGCAATTTAAAGATATGCTGTAATCTAACAAGTACATATCTATATTGTAGTGCAACCTGTACAAAAGTTTGTGTTACAGTTCATTTTTTTATATTTACATAATTTTTACACTGTATATTTACTTATATCTTAGTATTTTATGGCATATAATTAATAGGTTTTATTAAAAATGGCGACATTTAACGATCACATAAAAAGAAACAAGCTTTCTGATCATACGGGTCAAAGAACGTCTTTAACTGAATTTGAAGAAATTATTTTACAGTTTAGAAACTAACATTTTTTTGAATAAAAAGTCATTGAGAACACCGAGAACTACCTGTGAAGTTACTGTAATTATTAGGAACATTTTAATTGCCTACAAAATATATCCAAAGTACTTTGGAGTAATCGGTAAAGTCAATGCAATACAGCATCTCTCATACTTGACTGCACGAGTTATTCAGCTTATTTATATCGAGATGTATAATTAAAAAAACCTTCATTACTAATTTTGCACAATTAAAACATAAAAGTTTTTAATCTATCCATCCTCATAATATTCATCGAAAATTCTACATTATAATAACATTTTTTTTTAAATAACAACCAGGAAATATATATGATTTAAAATAAAAATTATTTAAATGAATTAAATATTATTTCCGACAAAATATCATACGTTTCGAAGGAATTATTTATGAAAATATAAAGTTTTTTACTACCTTCTTATTTAAATAAACGATATAATACTAAATTTATATAAGATGCACTTTCATGCAATTGCCTTTTACTGATCACTCAAAAATAGTCTGTACTCTGTGGATATATTATGAAGGCAGTCAAAAGTGTTCCTAACAATGCTTAAAATGTTTTACACCATATGAAAGAATAATTTATGCTAGTATTTCTCATGATAATATTATCATAAAAATACATTATAAAATATATTACATATGTACATGAAATATGATTAAATATAACGATAAACCAACGCGAATACAAATTTCTTTTATTTTACTTCTTGATATAAATAATCTAGATAATATTATTTTGCAGTCCCATATAAAAGATGCACTTTCAAGCATTGAATTTACCGATCATTCGCATATATTCTGGATATATTTTGTTGACAGTATTACAGATTTTAATAATGCTCAAAATGTTTTACACCATATTAATGATCAATTTGGGAGTTTGTTGACGTTAAATATACAAAATACTTATATTTTTTTTATTATTTATTTGAGCCTACCCAAACCTATTTAAATTGAAATTTTGTGTACACTAACATTTCTTTCAGAAGTGTTTTTATGTAACAAAACTTAATCAGATTTTCAGCGCACAAGGAATTTCAGTGCACGTAAGTTTTTCATCAACTGCATATAAATACAGATCGATGAAATTTTTTGTGCTGAGATCGCACTGTACGGGAAATAACATTATTTTCGACAATGATACCTCAATGATATAAAAATTGCTTTACACGACCAACGACGCTGCGAACGAATTATCAACCTTTAACAAATATAAGCTATCTACAAGAAACGAACAAAGTCCAACAGAATACTATATGTTTGTAACTGACAGAATGTGCATGCCGCGATCGCAGCACATACACACACACATAGACACACAGACACAGAGAACGATCGAACACAACCTTATATATACAAGATGAAATATACCAATATAGACACCAGAAGCGAAGACGAGAACTTGAGAGCGAGTCGAGAGATCTTCACTGCGCCGGCACAAAATAAAGAACTTATACCGTGTCGCAAAAGCAAAACAAAAAAAAAACAACAACGCCGACTCCAAAAATCGTTACGGATTATTATTATCAGCTGGGGATGCAGAGCGGAGAGATGCCGCGGACCAGCGCTGCAGCGGAAGCTCCGCGCGCCTCGCCGGTCCGCCGGCAAATGCTGGCTCTAATCTCTCCCACAGGCCCCACTATTCCCTTCCACTGGCCCCGGCCGTTAAACAATTCAAAATCTCTCTCTCTCTCTCTCTCTCTCTCTCTCTCTCTCTCTCTCTCTTTCTCTCTCCAACTATCCTTTGGGGCACACACACACACACACACACAGTCACATGCATTTCTCTCTCTCTCTCTCTCTCTCTCTCTCTCTCTCTCTCTCTCCCACCTGTCGACCACGGCGCGCGGGCAGAATCCGCGTGGAGCTCGACCAACGAGACGTGTGAACCAGGGGTCCGCCCTCGCAGTCCCCCTTTCTCCCTCTCACCGTCTCTCTCCCTCTCGCTCTTGTCTTGTCGTCGTCGTCCCCCCTCCGCCCCGCCCCTCTCCCTCGCGCCTGGCCTCCCCCACGCAAGACCGCCCGCCGCTAGCAGCGCATTTCTCGCGTACTACACGAGCGTGCGTACGCATATACACTGAGCGCCGGGCAAAAGAGAGTGAGACGCGACAGTCCCAGCGGGGTCCTGCTGGCTGCTACTCTCGCGCGCGCGGCGGTGTCTCTCCCCCCCCCTCCCCCCTCCTCTCCTCTACTCCTGCAGTATACCTCGCTCGCTCCACGGTATCGGCGGCTCGGCGACGGCGGTGGCGGCGGCCGCCGGCTCGGGGATCTGCTGTGCAGAGGCGCGAGAGCGCTGCTGCCGCCGGCTGATGAGTCACTATATAAGACAGGCAAGGACAAGAAGGTGTATGTTAGTACACACTAAATCCTCTGGTAGCTCGCACGCGTCTGCTATACACTACCAAGAGGCCTTATATATATGGATATATATATATACACATATATAGGCGAGCTCTTTTTCATCAAACAGAGACGAAGTTTTTCGAATTTATATATCATCGCAGTTGCGGTGCACGACAGTCGGAGACGCGATCTGTGAGAGCAAGCAACAAGTGCATCGTATATATAAAGAACGAGCTCCGATAACAGTCCTTATACTGGAGCTTTTCACTCAGATTTTCGAAAGATCGCTACTCGTACCGATTTATCATTTTTTTCGGCTGCGATCGGTTAGCCGATCATTTCGATTTACGGGACTTAAACGTCGAGTATCAGCACGAAATACAGTCTACAGTGTGTTAACGATCTATCACCGATCGCCAACACACCAGCACGAGTCGATACATATATAATAATAACGACGTCTGTAAGGAACAAACATAGAGAGCAGAGATGTTGGTGGAAAAAATAATGAAGTTGCTGTCCGGGATATTGGGTGACAGGCCCTCCGAGGCTTTCCTCACCCTCGCTGTGTTCTTCTCAGTGCTGTTATTCGTGCGGCTCTGTCAGTGGTTCCAGCAGATGCGAATGTTACCGCCGGGCCCATGGGGTCTACCGATCTTCGGCTATTTGCCCTTCATGAAGGGAGTCGACGTCCATCTGAGGTTCGGCGAGTTGGCCAAGAAGTACGGCTCGATGTTCTCGGTACGGCTGGGGACGCAACTGGTCGTTGTAGTCAGCGATTACAAGCTGATCAGAGACACCTTCAGGCGCCAAGAATTCACTGGCAGGCCGCACACAGAGTTCAACAACATACTTGGAGGATATGGTGAGTCGCGAAGCGTGACTAGCACGTGTCCTATATTTATCTTTACTCCGTTGAGGGGTAGGAACGCGATGCGCCGATTGCTCGAATTCTGCGCTTTTCTTATCTTTTTTCTTTTTTGTTTTTTGTTTTTTTGTTTTTTTTTTGACAGCGCAAATCGTTTCTGCGGGAATAATTTCATGTGTCTTTTTCTTTTACGAGCAATAAAAAAGTTGTAGGTTTTAAGTATGTACGCGCGGCTCTTTAATGCCCCGAAACTTTCACTGTTTAAAGCTTAATACGTAATAAGAATCATTTTGATTATATTGGCGCGACATTTATGCGCGCACAGAAAGATACCCGCGTTTATATAAATATATAGTTGTATTGTTATATGAATTTAAGAAAATCTTCGATTAATTTGTTGAATAATAGTTGAATAAATTTTAATAACAGTATGCGATTCGGATTTCGAGTTTAAATTTTTTTTATTGCGCTAAATCGAAAGTTGATAATTTTGTATTTTTCTCGCTTAATCTACATATAAATATTAACAAATTCTTTTATATTCTTCAATTGAAAAAGAAAAAGAAACTGTCACTCATCGAATCATTTGAAACAATTTTATTTAAAATAAAATTCAATAAGCTTTTAAAATTATTGAATTATCAAATAAATAATAAATAAACGTTATATTAAAAAAAATATTATTTTTGTGATTTAACATTTACACTATATATATATATATATATATATATATCAAATAAAACCTCATTTGTCTAATAATTACTACTCAATTAAACAGTTTACTCATTGTGCGAGAGCATCGGTCGTTAACTTTATAATCCTATTCCAAAATTAAAACTCCTTTTTTTTATTATCGAAATGGTTCTTACGAATAAGAATGCTGTTATCGCCGAGAGCGCGACTTTGTCACTGATATACTCGAGGATCAACGCTCGCCGAGGTTCAAGTGCCGATTCCTCCCGTCTATCTTTGGTACTTTCCTTCTCTGTCTCTCCCGTATATATATATATATGTATGTTTTTGTCTCGCGTGCATCGTTAGCAATCTTCAGGGAGATTTAGCACCTACAAAGTAAAATCTCGCATGATAAGCTTTCACGAGCTAACGGCGCTCGTTGAACCTTTCAAAATAACATCGAGGTGCACTTCTCGTTTTCTATATTAATTATATTAATACTAATTATAGTTATATACTAATTATTAATTGTCTTTCGATCGACGTAATTTCATTAGTTTTCTAGTTGTCTACAACTATCGAAAAACACGTAAAAATACGAGACACGATAATTTATAGAATGTGCTCGGTTTTGATGAATAACAAATTTCACGTAGATTGCACTTTGTATTGCAGGAGTCATCAATGCCGAAGGTGCTCTATGGAAAGAACAAAGGAAATTCGTCCACGAGATCCTGCGCAACTTCGGAATGACAACCCGAGCAACCGGTCGACGCATAATGGAAACAACGATTATGGTAAGTTTGTCAAACCACTTTTATAGAAGTAATCCATTACACGATAGAGCCCCACAGAATTTGGTCAATCGTCGATTCGATCCTTATAACTTATAAACTATGCACGCGTATAAAACTTATACTGCTTGTATATGACAAATTAAAAAGAAAAACACAAAGTCGCATCATATATATAAATGAAAAAGCTAATTTTGATCTTTGATCTTTGCAGCGCGAAGTCGATCATTTCATTAGAGGCTTCGAGGCAACGCATGGCGCCCCCACATCTCTATCGTTCTCACTGGGATTATCGATCACGAACGTGATCTGCTCGATTATCATGAGCACCCGATTCACTAACAGCGATCCGCGCTTCAAGCGCTTCATGAACTTGATAGAAGAGGGTTTCCGTCTGTTTGGCCGTCTGAGCTTCGTGAATTACATCCCCGCGTTTCGGAGCCTTCCTTGGCTACAGGCAGTGAAGGCTAAACTTAACGCCAACCGAATGGAGATGTCGGAATTTTTCCAAGAGATCATTGACCAGCATAGGCAATCCTACGATTCGGCTAAGACGCGAGATCTCATCGACGCATATCTACACGATATAGAGAAAGCGAAGAAAGAGGGTAGACTGCAGAGTCTCTACCAAGGCAAAGACCACGGTTAGTATCCCATATATAGAGCACTGAGCGGTATTTCCTCGCATCTACCCCTTTGCAGCGCAATCTCCCGAAATGTCGTGCGTTATTAACGTGGCCGTGTGTGTGTGTGTGTGTGTCTTCGATTGATTACAGATCGCCAGTTGCAACAGATTCTTGGCGACCTCTTCTCAGCCGGCATGGAGACGGTCAAGACCACCCTCGAATGGGCAGTGATTCTGATGCTCCACAATCCGGACGCTATGCACGCCGTACAGGAGGAGCTCGATCAGGTCGTAGGCAGAACGAGATCGCCAACACTCGAGGATTCGGAATACTTACCGATCACCGAAGCCACGATTCTCGAGGTACTGCGCAGGACGAGCATCGTACCGCTCGGCACGACACACGCCACTACTCGGTAAGTTCACTTACCTATACATTCGTTCGAATTATCACTTCTCATCATACCGTCCCCGTCCAGACGTTTATCATTTATGCGCACTATATGCACTTCAATTGAATGTGATTAACGGCGGATCATAATGAATTGTAATTTTAATCGCGCGCGCCTTTAAAGAAATTATAATTACACTGCGCGGTACTCGCGATATTGACTATCAATACGTTCTCCCCGCACGCCGGTAGCAATGAACGGAGTATAACCCCCGCGATCTGAAAGAAAAGTCGAGATTCCTCGAAACGCATATATATACCAGTGTTTATTGCATGAATATTGTTGACCTCTCAATCCTCTCGGCTTGCAAACGTGATCAGCTAATGACCTGTAGTACGTGCAAAAATTCTCTACATAATATCGCTCTTGGTTGTAAACACGCGAAAGCAGCCAAAAAAGAAAAAAAAAGGGAAGGAAGAGTCGAGATCCAGACGGAATATATGAATAATGCCCCGATCGGTCAGTGCTTTAATAAGCCGAAAAGATTGTCGTAAGCAAGCGCTGAACATTGACCGCGAGAAAGGAGATCAGCGTGTACCAGGATTAAAAGGCTACAACGATTGCACGCACATTTAAACCGCGACGCATATTAAATACGAAAAGCTTAAATCCTCTTCATAGTCAATTAACGAAAAAAAAAAGAGAAGCGCAGAGAGGAGAAAGTCATCCGGGCGCTAATTTTGAATGCGATCGCAGCGCAGAGTGCGGGAGCGGGCGGCCGCGCATATATATATATATATATATAGGTGAGTGTGGGTAAGTAACAACCAAACAATCGGGCTCGAGCGTGCGGCGCGCGCGACGGTCTCCCTCAAAGGATCGGTCCCTGCAACCAAGAGCGAGAGAGAGAGAGAGAGAGGCGAAGGAGGAAAAAACGAGAGGAAAGAAAGAAAAGAAACTCAAGCGTACACATATAAACACACACATATATATATATATGTATATACGCTGGTCGTGTTATAGTAGTAAAACATTTTCTCTCCTCCTCCTTCTCGTCTCATTCCGCTCGTCTTGTACGTCTCGCGGGTCTCGCGAGTCAGGCCGCGTAACCATAATGGAGCAGCCGCGACGACGACGGCGACCATGTGCGTGTCTCTCTGTCTGTCTGCGCATGTGCGTGCGTGCGTGCGTGCGCGTGCGTGTGTGTGTGTGTGTCGGTGGCGAGAACACCGTTGCGAACGGTGCTCTCTGGGCGCGCGAGCCACTGCACCGAACAAAAGTGAAAGCCAACTTGGCACTGCCGCTCTTTTCGGGACGGGCCCACCTTCGATTTCGAGGTCGATGACACACACGGCCGCTTGTCGCCCCGTCGCGTCGTCGAGCTGCCCGACCAGCCGAGCCGCCTATTATATCTCTGTGTCTCGCTACGTCCGTGCATGTGTGTGTGTGTGTGTGTGTATACAGCCGAGACTGGGGCCGCCGCCGGCGATCGACGACTCTTGCGCGCCGATCGTTTATAAGCGCATTAAAAAAAAAAGAGGAAAAAAAAAGCCACCGGCCTATTTGGTTCGATCGAGTCCCGTGCAGAAACAAAGAAACGCCAAAATTTACCGGTCCCGGGTAGATCGGAACGCATGTTAGAGATGTCGCGCCGCGATACGGTTACGTTAGAATATATATATACTCGTTGCTCTTTTTGTCGAATCGAATTCGCGGTCGGAGGTGGCTGTATACGCATATATAGGCGCAAAAAGCACTCGAGAAGTTAAGTAATTCGTTTAATGGGGGAGGGGGAGGGAGGGGTGAAAAAGGATTTTCTATATATATATATATATATGTTGTGTAGAGCGTGACGGTAGCACGTGCGCGGCCGAGGTACGCAAAAAGAGGAAGCTATGTCTCTCTCTCCCTCTCTCTCACTCTCTCTTACTCGCGTGTACATTATATAGCCTCGTTTTCCTACCGTTAGAAAACACCGTTCGTTTTTTTCGTTCGTCGATAATGAGATGGTGTATAGCAACGGTGAGATTGCGACAAAAAGTGCGACTTCATAGAAGAAACGTACGTGTGTGCGTGTTCGTTGAGCAAAGCGCGGGAAAAGGAGATATCGGGCGAAACTTCCGATTTTATATACATATATATTGTGAGTTTGGAGATCTCGATGAGCGCGCGCACGTTCACCTGTCAAACGATGCGGAGAATGGCCGAAAGTCGGGCGTGCTAGTGAGGAGTATAACGCAGGAGCGCTCCTTCACCGCTCAAAGGTTATATAAATCTGGGCAAACGTGTTTGTCGGAATTGCATAATTTCTTTTTTTATGTAATGGAATATATAGCGCCTGCCTCGCGTCTTTTTCCCGTCGCGTTTGCAGGCGCCCCATTATATCGTTATTCACAAAATCATTTGCTTCGTTATGACGAGTGCAATTGCCAAAGGCCGTGTATATTGTAACGATGACTTTATCCCGTCTTTCTTCTATTTCGATATAACTATAGTTGGCGCTCGAGTGTTTCCCTGCATTATACAGTAATTTAGTCGGAAATACAATCGCGATATATTTTATTTTACAAATGAATCTTTGCGCGCCGCCAGTACTGTAATTAATATTGGGATTAAGCAACGGCGGAGGAGTGCGCCGATAAAAGTGTTTTCTGTTTAATTTCAAGTAAACACGATTGCTGATTAAGTCAAATTGAAGACATATATACATTTATTTGAGTGACCGTCTTGCTCTGATAAATCCTTTTTCCAATTGATAAACCCTGCGCGGCGCGCGCCGCTCTCGATAAAAACAAAATATGACCCATTACCGGCAAACAGAAGAATTCGCAGCCGATATATAAATGCAGCCATAAATAAATCGCTCGAAATACATACTTGTGCCCAATATTGAAATATGCTATATTATATAGGATTGTGTGTAACGTGTCGATTGTTGCGTCAGTTTGCGCGATTTAACGGAATTTCATTTATGAAATTTCGGCGATTGCATCGCGGACGCGAGCGCGCACCGATATCCCTTTTACTTTCATGCAAATAGGTGAATTCAAGGTGATTCGGCAAATTCATCTCCTTATTATCGTATATAGGCCCGCGCGAGCGCTCGCGATGTGCTTCGAAACGTTCATTCACGATCATACGAGTATATAATAAATCCCGATTATTCGCAATGTGGCCCATCTGACCGAACCATCTCGATTTTTGTGCTTGCAGGGATGTCAATGTGGGAGGGTTCAGTTTGCCCAAGGACGCTCAGGTCATACCTCTCCTGCACGCGGTACATATGGACGAGGAGCTCTGGGAGGAACCAACCAAATTCCTGCCGAAACGCTTCCTCAACGCCGAGGGCAAAATCCACAGGCCCGAGTACTTCATACCCTTCGGAACCGGTAGGCGCATGTGCCTCGGCGAACAGCTCGCGCGCATGGAGCTCTTTCTCTTTTTCGCAACTCTACTGCACAACTTCGATCTGGTCCTACCTCCTGGTGCCAGTCTACCGAGTCTCAAGGGCAATGCCGGAGTCACCGTCACACCGGACCCATTCAAAGTCTGCCTGATCAGGCGGGGCAAGGATCTCCTAATGCGCAACGTAGGATCCAAGTAAACTCGAGAGACTAAAGATATGATAAATAGAAACGAAAGAAAAACAAAATTGATAATAATAATTGTTAGCACGGTTGCCGTTCCTACTTCGCTCCGAATGAGCGACTATGACTTCTCGACGTGAACTATAGAGGAGTCTCAAGGTTTCTTTAAAACATTCGATAATTCCGTAAGCCCATTGCGCGTATGCGATCAAATTTGCAAATGCTCTTCGTATTGTTCAGGCAACGGGCTTCGAATTGTCGTATTTGCAATAAGCTATAAAATAGTAAAAGCAGTGAGTTTTCTTCTTCGCGTATACTCTTTTCGTTTTTGCAACGGCTTTGTGATACGAACCGTTTTTTAGTTAGCTTTTGTCGCGGATATTCTTGGACTTGTTCATTTTTTTCACAGTCGCCTCATTGAGATCGATAATCCCAGTGCGAACGATACATATGTGAACTGATCGATCAACTTTTCTCTGGGGGACCGCAGAGAGAAGTTCATCCGTACATTGGATCGAACAGATCGGCATGACCAATGAATTCGCGTTCAAGCTATAAGAGACATTCAATTTCACGATGAGTGTAAGAAAAAACAAAAGAAGAAGAGAGAGAGATAGAGAGGAGTACGCGGAAAAATCACTGCTTTCATTGTTTTGTGGGGCATAATACGGGCCGATTTCGGCTGCGAACTTAGAGTACAAAGACGAGTAGATAAGTATGGAGAGGAGAAAAAAAAATCGAAGCCTCGGAAGGTTATGATGAGGCCCCGCTTGTGTTCTTAACCGTTTGCAAAACCACGTTAATTATTCCTCATAATATGTTTAATTGTTTTTATTATAGTTATATACCCACCGCGATTATATTTATTTGTGTAAAAAGACAACACCGCTTTGCGACCGCAGCTTCTTTAATTTATTCCCTATCACACAAAACCCATAACCGAGAGTTACCGGTAATACTTCTTTTTTTTTTTAATATTATCGTACGTTTTTTTATATATACAATTATCTGGGTCCTCTCGTTCGAATGACTGCAGACCTGTTTAAATGCATCACTGTACAAGCAATATACAGCATCGACGAGAAAGAAAAAAGGTGTGCTGCGACAGCACCCACGCAAAACGAATATAAGTGCGATTATTGCTTGGATAAATGAGGCAATGAGTTTCCGCATACGGAGATATGCAGAGCCGCGCGCAGACCAGAGTGTGGCTTCGTTGACAAGTTCCTTTGTTATACTTGTACCACCTCATATATTTTATATATACATAGACATTATTATCTTATTCATTAATACGTGTGTGTTAGTTATTAACTGTGTGCAATTGCGTTTAATGTTCTTTTTTTCTATTTGCATTTGTATGAGTGCGTCGAACCCGCGAGTTATTCATTATTATTTAATGATGCGTGTGTAGGCACAGAGAAAAGAATTCATTCGAAGCAAAATTACATTTGGTTATTACAAAATTGTTATATAGTTCGTAGATCGAATTTTAGCTGTACTTTTTTGCCAATTTTTACCTATTCGATACTTGTATTATCGTCGAGCGTAATATTTTTCTCCGTGTTTAAGACTTAATGCTTTGAGGGAAGAAGGAAAAAATAAGGATGATGCGACGTATTACCAATTTTATTGTAATCGACGAAAACGATGTCGTTGATTGCACAATGTGAAATGTTCAACTAGAACAGTATACTTGAATACTTCTAGCTCGTGAACTTTTTCCAAGTCTCAGTGTTCAAATAACTTTATTTTTTCTTCACTTCTCTTTTTTTTTTATCGATGATTGTGTGTTCGCATGTGTGAGAATGAATATGATGTGCGATCCCCAGATCGAGCCGAAAACCGCCGCACTGTGTTCACCTGTCGACCACAAATTTTTGGGTCGTATATAGATTTATACTATTTAATATAGAAATACTTTTTTTACAAAATGAAATTAATATCAATAAAAGAATCATATTTTTCAAAAAAAAAAAAAATAACACGCAATGTATTATTGTCTACTACCTATCTCCAATCCACATCCTCATTCATACCTTAATGGAAAAAAATGTTTTTAGTTAATAAGTACTATAAAAGTTCTAGTAAGTTACATTGCTTTATTAATGTATAAAGTAAAAATGTTGAGTTATTGGTGATCACTTTTGAAAGATTATTTATAATGAAATCAATCTTTGTTATGCTATGCCGACTCGACCTTTTTGATCTTAATAATAAAAACAATAATTAACTTTAAAAAATTAAAAATTTTCATTTTATTTTCCTTTGCATGTATAAAATTTATTCGACATTTTTATATTATTTTACTTTATTCTCGATATCATGATTATATAAGCATTTATATATACAATTAGTAAATTAAAGCTACATAATGTATTAGATAAGGTTTTTATTAACATAAAAATAGAAAATTAAATTGCATTTATCTATACAAACACAACTTTAGAAAATCATGGAAATTTATTTAAAATAATTAAATGAGATAATAAATTCCTTATTAGAAGTATAGACGCGTGTAAAGACAAAAAGCAATTGCAATTCTAGTTTGGGATCGCATCTTCTGCTTTACATCTCTGTACGCAATGATTTATGTAGTGATCAACTACTTACATAAATGTACTTGTTTGACACCTGTTTTGTAAATATACTTAAATTTTGGATACAGAAATATAAAATTAACTGGTTTAGGACACTTTTTCTATATTAAGATTTGATTGTTTTCACTGTAGCAATATAAGATATTCCATATAACGATTACGAAATCAATTCATTTGTAGAAGAAGCTTCTTGATTAAGGGTAATTCTAATTAAAAATGATCGAAACTGATACAATGGGTATTTGTAATTTTTTTTTAAATATTCACACTCAATATGAAAAATATATTTTAAATAAATTTTTTACATTTTTTTATTCAAGCTTTAATAGCTCCAGTGAATGTTTAAAAAGTGTTCGATTTAATCTAGTTAAGATTTCTTAAGGTACAGATATATGGATACAGGTATACTAACAGAGGCATGTACCCCCGAAATGGTAAGAAAATAAGAAAATAAATATTAGCTCTAAATAAAGTAATTATTTGTATAGAATAAAGTTTTAGGTGAGCAATAATTTTAACAGTTATATATGACTAGCAATAACTGAGCAAATGAAAGTTTAAAGCATATAGTATACGTTCGGTATTATACGATGAAAGCACGAAAAGCTATGTATAATAAAGACAAATTCATCTCGCGCGAACAATACAATAATAACCTCAACAAAAAGCTCATAAAGCAAGATAGGAATCGACACAGCATTCAGTGGGACTATTGAAAAAGTCAACAGCCAAACAATAAACCAGTGTGTACTATTGCGTTATCAGTATCGGAATATCTCGCCTATGCACTACACACATACACACCTTTCTCCTCGCATCGTCAATTGAAGCCGCGGGTCGTTCTCCTCGTGCCAGCTAAAAAAAAGCTGCCTTCGGGTCGCGAGAGAGAGAGAGAGAGAGAGAAAGAGAGAGATGATGATTCGGCTGGCTGCGAGTTTTTCGGTCGGGGGCAGTGCTGCTGCTGCTGATGCACACGGCCTTCAAAAAAGGCGTCCGTCCGATCTCGCGAATGACTCGGCGAGGGAAGGCGCGCGGGCGGGGAGACGGGAGCCTGTAGTGGTGCGCCGTAGCAGCAACAGCAGCACCAGCGGCAGCAATACAGGCAGACAGAGACGGGCGAACTGCCGCTCCGGCCCTCGTCCTCGTTCCTTACCTCAACCGAGTGTAAACCAACTGCGCTCGAGGCCTACGAAAGAGAGCCGCGACGACGGCGCGCCATACCCTAGCTTTCTCTTCCCGTACGCGCGCCTGGTCCAACTGCGCGGCTCGCCGACTCTGCTCTCGCACATTTTCGGCACTTGTGTGTCTCTCTGTATATCCCGGCCGAGTATACAGCGGCTCTCTTTATCCATATATATATACATTTGAAAAAAGTTTGGAGCCTCTAACGCTCGCGAGCCGCGCACCAGCTTAGCTCTCTATCTCTCTCTCTCTCTCTCTCTCTCTCTCTCTTTACGCCGGATTCACGATCGACCTGCAAACTTCGCACTTTTTATTTACCCGTGGCCGGCAGCCGCCTCCTTTTTTCTTTCCTCCTCTCTTTTTTCCTTTTTTCTCATTCTGTTGGACCGCGGGCGAGAATTTCAGGCGCTATATGGCTTTCGAACGGTTTATTTTTGGCCTGATTGCAAAAATTGCGCGCGCGCAAAGTGGTAAATCGCTTCTGTCAGTGGCGCGAGAAAATTATATCGTCGGGGATACCCAAGAGATGCGGTGTGTCCCGGCCTCTTTTTTTATTGCACCGCGAGAGGAGTAGATTTCGGCGATTATTAAAAAAAATTTAGCTACTAAGTTTTTTGGCGATCGTTGAACGAAACTGCGGAAGTGATACATTTTCATTGTATCTTACAGAATATTACGCTATATATTAATTTGCTAAAGAAACTAAGTTGATAATTGCCTCATGATTCAAAATCGTTGACTTTAGGCCTAATGATATTTTATCATTTATAAATACGACACGGATAACGAGAACTTCGGTATAAACAGCTGTTGTACTTATTGCAAGAAACGGAATAAATTAAACGCGGGCGTAATTGTCTGCACCGTTCTACAGATGTACGGTCATCGAGAGTCAGCAACATTTTCACAGATTAAGAAAGAAAAAAAAAAAAAGAAGCGATTATAAAAAGATTACAGAAGCAGCAGCGAGCATATACAGAAAGTCTTGAGCGATCTCGCAAGCGAATTGGGCAAACTATGGTATAACGAGCCGTTGCCAGCTACCGGCGGTTCACCTATATATGTAGTCGAACACTCGCGCTAATCGCAGGGGGTTGCGCGGCACTGCACACCTTACACATATGCAGAATCTTCGGACAAAATATCGTCCAGCCTCTCTTCCGACTCTTGAAACGGGACAGGAGGCGGAACCCGATGGTCCTGTGCACGACACCAACTGTTCATTGCGTAGTCCATCGTCGTCGAGCCATATACACACGTTTACTTAAGAGAAACTCACCTGCCTGGTCGATTTCTAACGAAATGTATCGACTATAGGCCGAGGAGCGAGTGAAGTGGAGTCTAAACCGTAGGGTTAATGACACGAGAGTCAAGTGGCCCCAAAGCACGCGCGAGCTTACGTAAGGCGGCTCTCGCGGTTCGCTTATAGTACCTCTACTGCAGCACTCTGTATACATGTACACTGGTGACTAGAGAGAGAGAGAGAGAGAGAGAGAGACCCGACTACACGTATACACTGCACACAACGAGAGACGCACTTTATAATAGAAGGCATGCGCGCACACGATTGTGAAATTGCCCCCCCCCCCCCCCC
>UELV01182072.1:23854-49282 GCA_900490015.1 Megastigmus stigmatizans
CCCGCATGCGCGACCGACAGAGAGCCGCACGCACGCGCCGCCGGTGCTGCATCGGGAGATACGCCAAACGAGGAAAACGCGCGTGAAAATCCACACTTCTCCAGTTTTGCGCTCATGAGACTTTCCTCGTTTTTCTTCCCCCCTCTGTATTGTGTATATATGTATATACTTACGCACGAGACTCTGGTGAATGTTGCACGTGTATGCTGATCGCGGAATTGCTTATATTATACCGGCTACGAGGAAACACACACACACACACACACGCACACACATATATTCGGCTGCATTGGGAATGAGCGCAAGGGAGACTACGCGAGCTGTCGATGAGGTTTCGAAAATAATTCCTCCGGCGATTTTTGTTTGTGTTACCTATATGGGTAAGACTGATAACTGAAAGTGTATGAAACGCTTCCGAGTGTACTGCTCTTAGTAATTTTTGGTAAGTACCGTAGTAAAAACTGTTTGAGCCAGATCCATGCCATTAATTGTGATTTAATTTAAAAAAAAAACGTGGTATGATTTTCCTTCAATTGCAAATGCGTTATATATATATCAATGTACATCTATTTAGATAGTGTATGAGGAAGTTACGATGGAGATAAACAATAATATACAAGAATTAGCTATATAAATGCACTTCGTTATTGTCCGTAATTAAAATTATACAACATTATATATAATGATTAAAGTGCGACGACAACGCACACGACCCCCATTACCTACAGTAATTTTTTTTCTTCCAAACATAATCGATACAAATGGTAAAAAATCTTACTTCTTGTGTGCTGGTTCTTTAGAAGAAAAAAAAAGATAAGCATTACGACGAAAGAATACCGCTTTAAATAGTGCCTTGAATATTATCTGTGCACCAATCGCATCGAATATTTTTCTTTTTTTTTTTTGCAGCTTGGATAAAAACGTATTGATATATACACATAAAAGTTATAATTAACTTTTAAGAAACTGATGAAACACTGTAATCAACGATTCAATTCCCTTCGCATCACTCAATACGATACAAAGTAAAATCACGTATCAGAACAACTGCTATTTATTAATTTGCATTTTTCAGTTTCTTGCTTAGGGAATAAGTATCCTACACACAATTTATTAATAATAAATTATTGTTAATAGTCAAATTACTAATATAGTTCCGACTGTTAACATATCGTATACTTTGGTTAAGATAAATTTGAATAAAACTTTCCGCAGTTTGGAAGGTCAGGCATCGCCGATCTTTTTTATTCTTACGCGATAAGGGTAATTTCAAACTCGACATTAATATGATTATCAATGCGTTCATTTTTAAATCGCTAATTAAAGTGTGCACATCTATTTTCATTAAATACATATATTATGCATCAAGTAGCAACGACTTGTAAATATTATTAGTGGAGACTTATGTTGAAGTTATATTGTACATTAGAGTTATTAAAAATACAAAAGACTATTAAATACATTTTGATCCATCAGTGAATAATAATCGCACCAATTAATATTAATGAAAAAAATACTCGTATAGACTTTTTAAAAATACATATTAGTATTTTTTTCTTTGCATTTGCTAATCATTTCCCATTTTTGTCACTGCAGTTTGAAAACTTAAAGAAAAAAACCATCAAATACGAAACTACTTGTTACATGCTTGGTATGTATTTTATTTATTGATGGAAGATCTATCATTCTTATGTATAAAAAAAAAACAGACAGTGAAACAATGTAAATATTTCTTTTCATCGCTTATATTAATGATCTTATATAAGAAAATAAAATTCACTATAACCTTTCCAACAAAGCAGGCGGAGATGAGGATATTATTAACACAACATAACTATAAAAAATAAATAGTTCTCTCTTGATCGAAATGATTAATTACTTGCAAAAATTTAAGAGCCTATGAATCAGTAGCATTTTGTCCACATCTTTACAATTTTCAAATTACACTAGTATTATAGGTAGTACATTAGCTGTACACGCAATGGACTTACTCGACACACAACAAAACTGAACGTGTCCAGAGAGACATTACCACATCGTGCGATCTTTGTCTTATTGTCTTTTCCTCTGACTCTCTGTCTGTCGCTCATACATGCTCGCCGTCTCGGGTACTTTTCTTGCAAGCCGCGGTGCGGTTTCGCCGGTCAATCATGCGTGATGGACTTGGTCGCGTCGTAGCGATCGGCAGAAATGCACCGCGCCGGAGGAAATTTCACGAAAGCCACCGTGCGCACACCGTGTTTTTACCCCATTGTTATTTTTGAATGCTGCATCGGGGGCCCCCGGTCTCTACGATCTGCACGAAATTAAATTGTCCGCAGGTGCGGGTTCACAGCTCGGGCCATTGTTGCCTCGACGCGACTGTGTCAATGGGTTGGTGTGAGTCTCGTTCGCGAGCGCGACTCTGAAAAGAAGAAAGACATCGAGGAAGCGAAAGAAAGAGGGACACGCTCGAAGGAAAAATAAGGTAAGCAACAAGAAGGAGTGAAACTGCTAATGAGTAAAAAAGGCCAATGCGGGACGCTAAAAGTCGATGTAGAAGAACGGCGCGGCAAGCTGTGGCAGGAAAAAGGTGAAAAATCGCTGGACAGAATAAATACAACATAAATACCCTGTGCCATTTAGCTATTTATAAATATATAATATAGGCTATCATTAATTTTATTTTCTCATTGTGTATTGCATATAGGTTTTTCCTTAATTTAAATTGGAATGATTGCAGACAGTTGGCACATTAAAATGAAGCTTCGTTTGATGAATTCTTATTATTTAAACTATAAACATTTATTATCAAAGTTTTAAAGTTTAATTTACAATTAAAAAATTTTAAAATACAAAATAAACTATCTTACACAATAAACAATTGAGATTCTAAGCATTGCAGATAAAATGTGATGGCATTGAAAAATTTTAGATTAGATAATTTTGAGTACAATGTATATAACGGCGTTGTATATAACAACATTGACATTCTTAGTTTCATAATTGATAAATTGTACATCAGCGGCGACGCTTAAATATCAAATGCTGCATTTTCGGCACCAAAGTGATACCGCAATCTCCTTCTAGGTTGATCTTGTAACCCGGCCGAGGCGATAGTGTAAATCTGTGCAAAATTCTTGCAGCGAAGAGAAACAATACCATGCGAGCAAATTCGTCGCCTACGCACATCCTCTTGCCTTTTAAAGAAAATCAGTTTTATATATCATCTTGGATATCGTTATAACGCTATTTTTAAATTGTGCGCAATTCAATCGTACAATGAAGAAAAAGGAAAAATTTCAATTCTTTCTAGGAAAAATGAATGCAAAAGTAGTAATCTTTTTATATGCATCTGCTAAAATTTACTGACACTATTTTGATTTTTCCAAGAAACTGTTGTATAATTTTTCCACTTTAGGCAGTCTGTAATTGGATTACAAAGTACCATTGTAATTTTTATTAGAAAATTTCTCTCCTTATACTTTATGAAACTTTTATGAATCTATGAAATTTTTTCTAATACAATTCGGAATCTTTCTTGAATATTTGTAAAGCTACTGTGTGTTTTGGAAAAATTGGTTGACACAGTTAGTTGCTTCGAGTTTATATATAAAAAAAATGTTTTAATATAAATGACAATGCAATGGTCCTTACCAAACTGGAATGGCAGAAAGGCATCTGCCTTAGAGAGACCGCCGTCTTCCGCTATGAACCTCTCGGGCTTGAAGACATACGGGTCCGGCCAAAATGAAGGGTTCATGTGAATAGCCCACTGTAGGGGTACTATCATGCTACCCTTGGGGATGTCGTAATCCTCGATTCGTGTATCCTGCACCGACCGGTTTCATACACAAAAGAATATACAGAATGTATGAATTAGGTTGCATCAACTTTTCTTTTATGAAGTTTTCCGGTTTCGTATATATATGTGTATAGTTGCAATCGAATGTAAAAAATGCGGAAGTTCAAAAAACTCTTCGAGGACGCCCTTGCGATTGTGAGTTGTATATATACATGAATATCGTTTGCATTGTAAATTTAGCTTTAGAAATACGAGGATTCTAAACTAATGCGATAAAATTTTTGCAAAAATATAACTAATGCTTACTATGGAATCAAGATAATTTTTACCACATTGGCTTATGTGTTTCTGGATTTCTATAAAAATATTTTTTCTTTATTCTTTTTCTTATGAATTTCTAACGATTTTCCCATATACATTGATCATGTAAAGTTATGAGAAATTGTTAATCCGTCATCTGCAGCGACTTTATATATTTTAATTCTCTACGTTGAATACGCATTCAAATTTTGTTAATAGTGATAATTTAATATCTTTTTTTAAATGTACCTCTGTTGTTCCATGAGGAATACCGATTGGTACGACGCTTCTGAGACGCTGAACTTCCATTATTGCAGCTTCCAATCTAGTTAAGGCTGGCCTATCTTCCAAAATGGGTTCTCTTTCGCCAACCACTTTGTCAATTTCATCCTGGACTTTGGTCTTTTAAAAGAGACATCCATATGGAAATATTACAAACTATTATATTGAATATCATATTTTTTAAATATTCTCCGACTTCTTTTACTAGTGATAATTTTTTCTTTAAAAGCACGTCTGTAGGTTATCTGTCTGTTACGCGTAAAATAAACACTTCAAAAGAAAGAGTTAGTTCTTGATTAATATTAAGTTTAATATTGTATAATATTTATTCTAATCATACAGTGGAAAATAAATTATTATGAACAAGTTATGTGATAACATTAAGGAAAAAAGTATTAAAAACCTTTCTAATTCAGATATATTGACTGTTTTCAAATTTTGGCTTATTAGTGTGATTTGGCAGATAACACGAAAATAGTTACGACATACTATTTTTTAACCATTCTATTCAAATGATTATTTGTAATTTACTATTTTTGATTATAAAATCAAAAGTATAATAGTGGAACCAAAAAAAAATGTTCTTGAAATCATTGATTCTCGTTAAAATACGTCCAAGGCCTTAAGAAAAAGTCATCAATCTATTACAGTACTTTATTAAATTGATAATTAGAAAGCACCGTTTTTAAATATATATTATTTTTGATCTACTTAAAGTGCAGAAATCGATATATTTAACGACGACATAATATTTAGCGTAAGTGCGCGGCTCTCACCTGCTCATCGGGGAAAGCAGCCATGAAAAGCAGGATCCACTGTACCGTCATCAAAGTTGTATCAACTCCAGCGCCGTAAATATCAGCCAAAAGGTAAAAGCACTGGGTCTCAGTGAAGGAACCAAGAGGCTCTCCACTTGCTACGCGACGTTTTATTTCCTCATCATATGCTGCTATAAAGCTGCTCATGTCTGTTGGGCATTTCCTGTGGTCTTCCAGTATCTTCCGGTAAACTCCGTGAGTCTTATTTTGACCCTCGGTAAGGAGTTGCATTATCTTCGCGTAACGGGGCAGGAATCTTTTACATTAAATGACTACCATTATTAAATGTGAAATACGCATTTATGCATATTATATAGTATTTGAAAAAGTGCATCCACCATTGTTCTTATTTTTATACTTACCGAGAAAATTAATAAACATTTTATAGCTCAAGTGTGACGCAATATTTCAAACATAGGTATCAATCATTTATAAATAAAAAATTTTTCAAGTATACTTATATTTTTTAAGTAAATTAATACGCCATCTTAAAAATTCTTTACTTGCAACTCGCAACGTAACAGCATTATATACAAATATATATTTACCAATTAAAATTTCTTTCGGGTAAAAGAACTTCTAATTACTCCTTTCAGTTTACAAATTTAAAATCGTGTATTTTTAAGTTTGAAATCATTTCTGGGAAAAAAAATTCCTGGAGAAAATTGATAAAATAATTATTTTATTATAAAACTTTGACCTTTAAAAAGTTAAATGGCATAAGAGTAAAACACAATGCACTCTTCACCAATTCAGAAAGGTGATAAGGGCTGTCGTAAGTGAAAGGATGTAGAGTAAGCAAATCAGAAGTAATAAAAGCTTCAAAATCCATTTCACTAATAATTTACTAGAAATTTTCAGAGTAAATATTTCTTTTCACTCGAATATAGAGAAATTAATTGTATATTTCAAATATTATTTATGTTCGATAAAACTGATCAAAATTATTTTATATTTTATGTACCTAAGGAACGGCAGGAAATTCAGTACACCAGAAACGCCGACATATTTGATACCTTCTTCCTGCATCAACTGTAGCCATTTCCATAGATCGTCCTCTTCTTCGTAAACTTTGCCAAATATGAAACTATTCATTAAATTTCCTATACAGTGATGCAACGTATGATAGGGTTCAAGTCCTTCTCCTTCTTTTGAACGTGCTTCCAATTTCTTGATTATAAAATCAAACGAAAAGATTATTAAATATTTATAATTCAATTTTTCTACGTCAGAAGCCGAAAAAGAGCTGCAATTACAAAATTATGTTTTTTTTCTTCCTATTGTTAATTAATCCTATTATTGATAATATTTTCGTTATTTTTAAAAAACGAGATGTTTTACAATTTTCTAAAGTCTAATCTAAGAAGGTTATTTACTCTTTATACAAAAAGGATCATATCTGCTGTTCAGTAGAAACTCTGTAGTTTCATTTTACTAAAAGAGCAAACATAATTTACAGTTTTTGGCTTGAACGTTTAATCGTTAAAATCGAGGGAAAACTTTTTGTACTGAAAAATACCACTAAAAAAGAAGTAGACTAGTTGTTTTGAAACGTCTATATATATTATACATTATAGTTTAAATCGCGCTTGAAATCATTAGCGATTCCCCATATGTTACTATAATAGACCTTCATGTGTAGGTGTAGTGTAAAATACCAAATAGATTCCTTATTAAAAGAGCTGATTCACCTCGAGTGCTTCGTTAACGGCGATGACGATCTTCTCCTCCATCTTATCGCGCCTAGGACTGGAGAATTTGACCATGCCAATGTTCTTGAGATGGGCCGAGACGAATTTCCGCTGCTCCTTCCACACTTCGCCCTCCGCCGCGACCAGACCTGCAATAGGAAATATAAGCGCATGACGTTTTTCCACGCTCGTATGGATTTTTCCTTATTGCCAATCCGGCCGCGTAAATATATATTTTTCTCACGTTCCCCGCGATACAAATGCATAGCCACGGCAATGCGACGACGTCCCTTTCACTCAACGCCGCACTAATGCTATACGAAGAAAATCTAGATGAACGAATCAATGAACTTTCCTGTTTCGTACGCGAAATTCTTCGACTTGAAAACTTGTGTCGAACCGACAGTTGTCCGCACGCAGAGAGCAAAGAGTAAATGCGAAAAAGATAAACACATAAGTAGAATATAGGCATAGCTATTGGTTAGAATTTGCATATAGCTGCAGCATACAAAAATAAATGCGAAGATACTCCGCGTGTGCCTCTGTCAAGAACGTTAAACTTAAAGCAATAAATAATGTAAAAAATAATTAATACTGGACATTGATGAAATAAGTATAAACATATGGAAAGTAAAATGTATTTAAAGTAAATATCGTATATTATGCAATGAAATAAAAAATAGTATAAAATTATACCCATTCATTGAGCTTCCAATAATTCCACCGTTGAGTAAATAAAACATAAGAGCCGTGCGTAACTTTTTATTCTTAATCACGAGTAAATCCCTTTACATTGCTGTTTTAGATCGAGGCGAACGTAAAGATAGTACGTATCGAATGTTGGAAGAAAGACAATCTCATTTTGTCGCACCTGAAAAGATCTTTCTTTCCGCGCGGATGAATGGGACAAAGATTTCTCACATCCCCCTTATATTACATTGGGGTCTTCGGACAATGGGACAAAGATTTTTCGCATGCCCCTTATTACATTGGGGCCTTTGGGCAAAAAAGGTGCTGCTTAGATACATATATATCTATACACGTACTATACTATACATCAAATTTGATATAAAATAAGCTCTACTCGGATATGTGCAGGCATCCGAATGTAACCCTATATATACATATAGATACTCTGTAACGCACGTGTTCCAGACAGCTGTGCGAGCATTTACGTGCGATGACCTAGTAAAGAAGTTCCGATAGATGTATTAAACCCTATACTTCTTATACCGAGCATGACAATGCTTTCTTTCTTTTCCTTTGAAGAACGAGCCGTTTAACGACTCAGCAGTACATCCTTTGTACGCAGGGACCACGTGTGTATTTGATTTAATGTCAACGAACTACCGACGGTGAACCTTATTGCTATCCCTTTCATTCGATATACGTCGGTTAAACGAGGACAATATTATTTATCAAATAATTCTTATTTATTAAGTCTGCATAATATAGAAATGCATACGGTGTTGTCACTGATTCGAATTTAAAGACCAGAATCACACGAATTATGAAATATCTCTGATATACTGCAAAATGGTAATATGACGGATTACTCCATTTTTATGAATTTAACTTTGTTATGTAAGCTCGGCATGCAAATCTTACTTCTTGTGCTTCTCGCAGTAAGCAAACATGTTCTAAATCACAGATCTAGTAAAATTCTATTCTTCATTTTTTATACTATTTGAACAGTTGTAGCTTATCTCATCGGCTCAATTATCACCGTAATTTTTGCAGAATCAACATTACATTATTTTTGCATGATTATTATTACTAAGAAAATCTTTTACAAATGAAAAAATCTAATCGACATAAATCATAGCTGCAAAAGTAAAATAATGTGTATCAATAGTAAATTGCGCATAAAATTAAAACGAAACATACTTAAGTATCCTTATTGTTAGATAACGGTATATCCGTCTATACAACAGAATACATAGCTATGTAGGAAATCTTCTTAATATGTATTCTCAATTTTACTAAATATCCATATAAAGTCCTGAATTCGATAAAAAATAATGTAAATTTATCATAAATTAAACATTAGTATATTGAGTTATTAATATAAACTTTCGATAATTTAATAAAATTTACGTAGGTATATTATACATTTTCCCATACTCGTCAATAAGACAGTTAATAATAATAACGGAAAAGAATATTGAAAGGTATCCCAGTGAACGATTCTTCCTGAATATCCACCAATTTCAAGCCGAAAGAGCACTTTTGGCAATCGCTTCTCTTAAAGATGAACTCTTCTAACTTAAAATTGTTTACTGGGATTATAGCGCACATTAATTAATGTCAACGGACATTAAAAAGCTTCTTTTTTTAAATATTCTTTTTTTTTTCTAAAATAAATTTTCCACGCGAGTTCGCAGTCACTATAGTATAAGTATAGATATTATTGGCCTCATTGGTAAGAATAGATATTACTAATAATTCAAAATGCAAATTCAATGAAGACGTCGAAGATTTTAATTGTGTTGTAAGACAGTGACCAATGCGCAATGATGAAAGAAAGATATAATAAAATCACGTTAATAGTAGAATAAGTGTCGACGGGCCAAATTTCTATGGTCCAAAATCTATATGATTTAGCAATCACATAATTATACACGACGCCCATACAACTTCCATACACATCTCGTACATAAAAAAATAAAAGTGAATTCTCCCAAGTACAAACGATTCCAATTCTCCATCCCAAACATTTCTACCAACACCAAAATCAAACAGAATAAGTCTGAAACGCGGCACTCGACACCCAATTAAAATAGAAAGAAAGATAGAAAGAAAAAAGTAGCTCGACGCGATTAAAAATTAAAAAAAAAGTAAGAAAAAGGAAGGAAAAAAAAATGCTCAGCCGACTCGTGCGCGCTCACGCACTCTCGTGTGCAGTTGGTTCTCTCTCTCTCTCTCTCTCTCTACACGCGCCCGCGCGACTGTGTGCACTGCATATGTGTGTGTATATATATATATATATACGTATGTGCGTATGTGCATTGGGAAAAAAGCGAAAGGATTACTGTCATTCCGCTTAAGTAGGCGCAGCCACTGAACTCACCGAAGGATAATCCACGAATGAATAAACAATGATCCACCGCACCTATCTCGTCGTGTTATACGGCGGCGGACGCGCGCGCATTTACAAAGCCGTCCGTATATGCACTCTCTCTCCCTCTCTCTCTCTCTCGCACGCATACACACTTACTCCGATGTGATCGCGTCCCCCCCAAAAGTATATTTATAAAAATGAAGCCATCTCTCGAAGGATGGTGTGCGTATGTGTGTGGAGAATTTGGACGGGCCGAAAATTCACAAGGCAAGCCGGTGTCTTATACACGCGCGCCCGACACGAGGAGCGATTAATTAACGATATATTACACTTTGGCCGGGCTATATAAATGCGCTGTCGCGAGCGGTGCGAGCGTCTATACATATGCAGCTGAGTGCGAGAGAGAGAGAGAGAGAGAGAGAGCGCGGGCGCGTAGACCTCGCGAGCGGTCGTTGATATTTGCAGGGGAACGCGCCGCGCGACAATTAAATGGAGCGCTCGTGTGTGTAAGCGCACGAGAGAGAGAGAGAGAGAGATTGTGTATCCCGCGCACCGGAGTTCAGCGACGAATAATAAAATCGTTAGTCCTTTTCTTTTTGGTCTAATTCCTTTTTTTTCCTTTTATTCTTTTTTATTGCGCTTTTTTGGAAATGGTGGATTTTTCGTGGACGGAACCGCGAAAAAGTATACATACTGTCTGTGAAAAAAGCAGATTTGTTTCACTGTCAATATAACTATTATTATTAAATTACATTAATTAATAATTTCCGAAGCAAATGCTCAATCCCAATCCAACTGCTTATAAGCGTCAGTCATGCACATATTATGCAATAGTAAATTTGGTTACTTGCAAAAAGAATTGTTCTTTGTGCAAAAGGAATGTTGCGAACGCACAAGTTTGCGCGTTTGCAAACTTAAAAACTGTTCTCAACACTTTTCTCTTTGATATATTGAATCATTTTTTGGCACACTGCTAGACTGTATAGATAATCTACATACGAATATGTCGGGTTACCTAGATATGAAATTCCTTCTTTTATACAAGCACAATAGTATTGAGAAAGTGTTTGCATTTGAAAAGTTATCAGTAACGGCTAAATAAGAGTATACAATTATGCTTCAACGTTCCTAAAACAAGCAAACTAATTTATATTTACATTTTCAATAACTAGCCTCTTTCACAAAAACCCACGTATTATAATAAAGCTTCACATTTTCAATAATTAGTCTGTTTCAAAAAAACGCGTGTACTACAATAAAGCTAGAGTTTAAATCACGTCATGCCTTTTAATTGATAAGTAGCGCACCTTATCATTTACAGTTCATAAATTCAGATAATTAGCCTCTGTTACAAATCAATTTACTACACTGATACTGATTGATAATGATCTTTTCAAAATCGACTAATTGGTTCGACTGAACTAATTTTATTTCAAATATTTTGACAGTTGATAATCATTTGATTATGATAGCAATAGATACAGTTTTCACATAGTGATTTAATTAATTATCAGTAGTGACGGATTAATCTTTGATGTGAGCAAATACAATCAATTATCGTCTCGTTATTTGTGCTTGATTTTAATTAAGCTTATATATCACTCATTTCTTTAGATTTCTAAGAACAAACTATTAAATAATCACTACAGAAAAACTTGTAATTCCAAAGTGAAGAAGTCATGCTTTCTTTAATATTATTGATGATTCAGACTCTTTAATTTAAGACTCGCTGGAAAGCAAAAATTTAGGAATTATTTTCTTTTCGGTGTGTTACTTAAAATGGAGCCATTACAGGTTAAAAATGCATTTCTAATTGCTTCGAGATAATCGCTTTAATATTATCGAGATTACGTTAAAGAAAAAGTAAAACTCCCCGCTTAAAAACAATCTATGGCCAATATATTGCAAAGACTATCCTCAATATATGGGTCTTACGTTTATCTTAAAACATGTCGCCCATGCATGATCCATATATTCCAATGTTTAATTTATTAATTATTTCTCATGAATTTGTAGATATTAATGTTAATAAAAATTAATTCAGTTTGTATAAAAAATTTGTTTTAATATCGCCTATATACTAGCCACATGCCTTGAAATAAATGTAAAACAGATCCACATATTGTACATAGCTTTCGAATACTCAGTGTAAATATATTGCTCCGGCTCTGTGGATACATATTTCTCATGTATAAAATATGTATCGCTATTAGTATTTCCCATAAATGACAGATTATTTTTACGTCGGTGATTAGTTTGCAAACATTTTATGACAGTAAATGGTGCTAGATTTTTAACCCTCTTGGATATTATTGTTACGTAATTTTGTAAAAATGACAGTAAATTACCCTGCCAAAAGAAATATTCACATGAGAGCTCGCACGATTTTCACGTGATATATGAGTAAATATAGATATCACGAAATTGTTTATAACAAAAGGCTTAAAATTAGTTGCAGGAAGACGGAGTGGCCATATTAGGCGTTACCATCCGGACAGTAACACCTATTATGATCATCCTGAAGCAATGAATTTTTCATCTTTTTTTTATAAACAATTTAATCTCGACTAATTTTCTCACGTGAGAGCTCGTGTGATTTTTACGTGAGAGCTTGCGTGATATTCACGTGACGAAATTGGCGTAAAATAAATTGTTTATAAAAAAAGAAGAAAAATTCATTGCAGCTGGTCAGGATGATCATAATAGTAGTTATTATGCGGATGGTAACACCTAATATGCAACTAATATTTTAAGCCTTTTGTTAAAGAATTTTCGTAAGATCCATATTAATCTCATATATCACGTGAAAATCACACGGGCTTTCACGTGAAAATCACGTGAGGAATCGAATGAGCATCTCTCGTTATTTCTCACGCGAGAATGACAGTCCCTCACGCGATATTCACGTGACTACTCACGTGATTTTTTTTTGGTACTTTTCACCAATTGAAACTCTGCAGTATAGTTATTTTTATTAAACAATTATTAATTACTTTTACGCTTTAAATTTAAGATTATAATACATTTTTTATGCGGAGCAGACGTAAAATTTGATTTTAGGTCACATTTTTAAAGCATAAAATGCGATTCTACGTCTACCTTGAGTGTAAAATATACCCCTTACTTTAGGCACCGACAACGAGGTCTAAAATCAAATTTGACGCAGCTACTACATCAAAAAATAATGTTTGAACTCAGACATAGGAATTTTAGGCCTTGTGTGATCGCGCAGCCCTTGAGGTGTTATTATAAAAAATTTTATTTTACACCCTTATTAAGAAATAGTATATTGCTCTACTAGAGTGCAAAGCAAGTGATTTCTACCCGTGCAAAGCGAGTTCCAATACGCCTGTATAGGTTATATTATTATTTAGCGCACCGGTAGTGTATTTCAACTTGTTAGCGCCCATTTTAGAAAAGAGGCGGAAATTTAGTATTTAATTGATCAAATTGTTCGCAATAATATATTACAAGTCATCATTCAGACAAAAAGTTCTCAGACAGCTTCCTTACGACTATACATGCATAATCTATCAATGTGCATAAGTTTATCGCTATGTAAGCAAAGACCCGGTGTATATAAATATATCAGGACCCGATTTCTTTAAACTTTATCACCTGCTCCGCGGCAAAAAAAAATAGAAGGCAATATAAGCGGCCCCAGAGAGAAATAGAGAACGAAAATGAGAAAAGATCGAGCGGCTTTTTGTCAGGCTCTTAACATTATTTACCTCGAGGCCGCAGGTACGCTGAATCAGCGCAGCAGGAATAAAGAAGAAGGAAGAAGTCGAGAGGCTATAACGAGGGATTTTTTGGAAGCCTCGCGAACGCGCGCGTGCTGGAGAGACCGCGCCGAAAAAAAGCTATGACCGAGAGACCTACCGTGAGCTCCTGCGCGCGGACGCACGTTTTTTGTCTCTGCAGTTCGAAGTATGCCGAAGTGAACGAAACAGCAACCCCAAGGCCGACTGCACGATTCTTTCTCTCTCTCTCCCTCTCTCGCTCTCGCCAAGACTCGACCGTAGTATAATCAAGCAGGCGCTTCTTCACCGCGCGGACACGCAAGTCGATTTTCGGTGGGTCCACTATCGGTCGAAGAAATCAATTTGGAGGCGCTGTCGATGCATTCTCCAAACTCGGATTGTGTATACTCGTAAGATGTGCTCTGCTCCGTAAGCTTCGCTTCACGAAGGCCAGGTATACTGGTAGAGTTTTTTTTTCATCTTCGAGCTAGTCAGGAAATGATGTTTCGTTATTTTTTTTATATGATTGGTTACCCGGAATTTTGGATGTTCGCAAATCCACGCTATATGTAAATTATATAAAAATGAATACAGATTGCACCGATTTAAAGTAATAATAAAATAGGTATTACCATTTACTTTATAAATCTAAAAATACGAACTTTCATGCTAGTAATGTTTGTAAAGTATCCAAATGACATATTTCAACATCAATTTTTACTATTTTAGTTTACAGTGTACCTATGTAAGTCAGTATAAGCTTACTAATGATTACGATCATTACTATTAGTAATTATTATTTGACATATTAAATCATCACGGAGATGAGTTTAGATTAGAGTGTCATATGAATAATCACATTATCACAAATGGTTTTTGTTTCTTTTTCTGCAGAAAAACACTAACACCATTAATTATACCCTATTTTCTCTGAGTATCAAGCTAGACCACTTGCTATACGCCATTTCTCCAGCGCCAAAGGACTGAATGAGTTAAAATATATTGATACGAGCAGATTAAAAGAAATTGATTAGTGATTAGTATCGTTTCATTCAAAAAGTATTTTATTCCAAAAAAAAATGTAAAATTATATATTAAAAATTAATATTTTGTAAAAAAAAATTAACTGTTAAGTAAACTTTTTATGCAAGAACAGTTTTATTCTTTTTGACTTAAGCCAAAGAATTTATCAATTTGTGGTTCGTTACATGAATTGATTACATTAATAGTAAAAAGTCTTCATATTTATATCAAAATTATAATATGCAAACAATGCTTTTTTTATTGATGCAATTTTAATCTCTTCCCGAGATTGTTTTGCAGCAATGCTTATTTCATACCGATGATTAAAAAATATTATAACAGTTATTATCTTGTGCTGAACAATGTACATGTAATTGTCATTGTGGATAAATATATACATGCTTTTTGCATGTATATATATATATGTTCAACGAAAATCATGAATACTTAATACGTTTCCTGCTCAAAGTGCAACATAAAATCCGCTGCGGTTGCTTAAACGCGCTCTGAAATATAATAAATATTACCGAAGCGAACCTCAAAAATAAATGTCTCGGTGCAGTACAACGGGCCACGAAAGCCCTTTCCAAGAAGCCCAAAACTGCATCGCTCCAGCGAATCGAAATTACAACTGAACTTTAAAGTTCCCTTAACCCTAGTTAAGTTGCGCACGCTCGCTTCGCTCTCTCTCTCTCTCTCTTTCTGCCTCCCCTCCCCTCCCCCCCCCTCTCTCTCTCTCTCGCGAAGACGCCGTATAGAGAGGCCGTCGGCCCGTCCTTGCGAAACTAACTGTAATTCTCTCCACGGATGCAGAGCATAACGACCGGGACCGGGACCGCGAAGGTGCGCGCGCGCTCTCGGGACTACTTCCTTCAAGGAGATCGATAAAAGTGAGAGTCCTTCGCACCGGCCGACTATACTCACTCGGTCGCCGCACTATGTTTTTTAGCCGCGCGCCAGGCCCATTATACCCATCTCTCTTTCCTCCGCATTAATTCAAGCCTTCTTTTTTTTTTCTTCTCCACGCCGCGGCGCTGCATTCAGCCGACGTCCCGATATAATTAATTCGTCGGCTTTTAACAAAAAAATTGATTGAATCCCCCTTGTGTGTGCGCGCGCCCGTGTGTGTGTATGTGTGTGTGTGTGTATGATACATACAGGTTATATATTTCTGCATTTGCATCTCTGCGCTGATCTTTTTTGTTTATACTGTGCGTCGGTTTAAATGGGAGAAAGAGAGAGAGAGAGAATACTGAATTCTCGTGTATCAAGACCGGTACGGTACACGCATATATGCGAGTCGTTTTATCAATCGACTGATATTCTTCGGGCTCCATGCATAAGCTTAAAGGCTTTTTGATGGATTTTAATTCCTGCTTATATTTTTTTTCTTTTTTTTTGCCAGGACGGAATTTAGGTGAATGCTTTACCTGAATCGATGACTATGAGCCGCATGTTTTTTGTGCATTCAAAAAAAGTTTCTCAAGGATGAAAAAATTCGTTACTTTCCTTGCCACTAAATTAAGCCCGACGTGTGCTGTATTTCGAACTTCGATGAACAAAGATTATATTTTTTGGTGATATTTCCTTGATGCATGTTTCTTACAAAATCACACGCAGTTTGTACAACCGAGTCTTTGTCTATTAAAGTACTAACGACAGTTATTTCATTCAAAAATCTGAGAAGATTATTCTATGTAGCCACAAATTATCGAAGTAGAATAATATAGATATACAATATTTTGTTTTTTTCAATCAATAAGTTGTGCCATTTATATACTAAAAGTTCAGAGTTCTTCAACGGGAAAAGTACACTAATCCGATCAATATTAAAATTATCAAAATTCATTTTGTGCATTAACAAAGTAAACTTTATTTCAACTTCGATGCAATTGAGGTAAGTATGCCAGTAATAGACAGACACAAATACACGACTATCCGTTATTTTTTTTGTTATAAGAACGTTAGATTTGCTTCGCTTCGACACTTACATAATAATTATCGTTGTATTTTTTTTTTCACTAAAAAATTTTAATAACCCTCGAAGCAATAAAGACGAGCAGTTGACTGCAAGAGAATAGAATGATAACTATATAGTAACTCCGTTGTTCCTGTCCAAAATAAAATGTTTCATTCAAACTAATCTGTATCGCATTAACTTAAACCTAACGATATACTACATCAATACGAAATCTAATGTTGTTAAATGCTAATGTTCTTCTAATAAGCTCAATTGTACTAATTTATACACTGAATTATTCCTACGCGAGTCCTACTTCAACTGCATTATAAAAGTTCAGGAATAGATAACAAGTGCAGTATGCATATTTTGAGTCGATAGGAGCTTTCGAAAGACGAAAAGCGGGAATTCGTAGTGCGATGCGCACTGTATATAATAGATGCGAGGCCAAAGTGCCGAAAGCGAAGTAACGTAAGATGCGGGGAAATATATGTACAGAAAAGAATGAGAGAAAGAGTGCAGGTACGGATAGACAGCAGAATCGTATATTACGCTCTTTTCATTCTAATATCCGAGGTATTGTAGTGCAGGTGAGTCGCTTGGACTCTCTCTCTCTCTCTCTCTCTCTCTCTCGCTGACTCTGTCGCATGATGACCGTCCTCGAACTCGCGGATTCTTGCGCAATTGCATGGCGACAAGTGACGCCTTTACTCACGGTAGCTCGAGAGCTCGGAGCGGTGGCGGCAGCGGCAACGGCGGCAGCACAACGCGATCTCGATCTCAAGCCAATGCCGAGGCGCGTGTGTATATACCCACTTGTCACTTACTCTTTCTCTCTTACTCGCTCTCTCTCTCTCTCTCTCTCTCTCTCTCTCTTTCGCTCCTTCTTTTTTCTTTTTTTTTCTGTCTTATATTTCCCTCGGCATAGGCTGACTTCAATCGGGACGCGTGTTTATTGGTAAATGACACATGCCCGCACTGCGCGCTCTGGGACTTCAGGGTCGCCTCTCCTTGCGCGAGTTTTATATACTTACCAGCATTGTCACGCCGCGAGACAGAGAGCGAGAGAGAGAGAGAGCAAAAATCGTTTATCTTTGTATACACTCACATGTGCCTCTCTCTCTCTCACTCTGTGTGTGTGTGTATGTGGTGCACAGCTCGACTTTTTTACCCGGACTCGACTGATGAAAGTTGCCTTTTTTCGGACAATCGCGCTGTATGTAGACTCTCTCTCTCTCTCTCTCTCTCTCTCTCTCTCTCTCTTGACTATGGATGTGCATGTAAGCCGTACGAGTGTACGTGTGTGTGTGTACACCTTTTTGCGGGTATAGATTTGTGTATAGAGGAACTCGTCGCGTTCTCTCTCTCTCTCTCTCTCTCTCTCTCTCTCAGCGCATACAGGATGTTTCTTGCAGCGACGGCGCGTTCTCCGCGCTTGAGTGTGTTCTTTTCTTTTACAGGGTCAAGCATCAGGCTAAAAGCGCGAAAAGCAGCTGCTGCAGGTAATCGGAGAAATCGAGAGCGTTTGCTATATTGGTTTTCGCGAGCGCGGGAAATTGCACATATCGCTTGGGAATATGATTGTTAACGAGGCGAGTGTTGAATTGTCGCGGCAAAAAAAAAGTAGTCAGCCTAGAGTTATATGCAATATTTGCACGTTCGCTTTTCAATTCTTATCGAGCATGGAAATATATTGCATTGTAATTGTCGATGCATCGTTAACCCTTTATTAGTAAGCGATTATCAGCTAGGCTTACGATTTGCCATTGGGATTTGGGTTTAATTTTAAGAACTGTAACCATTTTTGTTCAATAGTAAGTATAGATATGTAGACCGTTGAAAAACGTGTTTAAAATTCAAAAGGTACTTTATGAAGTAGGCGGAGTAGGCCATCGATTTATATTTCAAATAAACCCTTATGAAAACAGTCAACGTGTCAATTTCCACAGACTTACAATAAAAGTAGATTCTCTCGTATCAATATTTTATGACATTTAAAGGCTGGAATTTTATTGAAGACAAAGAAATCGAATAAATGTCACATGTGCATTTCACTACGTTCTTGTATCATTATTATTTAAACATTACTGTACTATTTTCCATTTGCAAAGTTTCATTTTCATTTTTTTTTTTGCAAAACTATACCAATAGTGAACATTATAAATTTAAAAAAGATAAGCTTGAAAACAAGAGACAGTTATGCAGATGACAGAATGTGATGAACTGTATCTATGTTATCATTAGAGTCAGCTGCTGGCCATCGTTAGTACGATAAATGTAACTTTTCTTGTTAAGGCATCGTAATAGATTAAGATAAAATGAAAATGTCTATATATAAAGATGATATCAATGATGTATAAAGTTCTCTTCCTAGTAAAAGATGGATGAAAAGGAGAAGTAATTTAACGTATTTACGACTTGAACCAGGCGTCAAAGTAAACAGCAAATAATAAAATAAATTAAAAGTCAATAAATAAAAATTTTATTATGTTTAATTTTAGTGCCGATTCGGAAAGCACCGTTTTTCATCTACATATTTTTATAATTATCTCAAACACGTATCCAATCTTTATTATCAATCTTTGATATTTTAGTTCAGCAATCGTATACATAATTTTGAATAAATATACAATCTTTAAATTATATTGCACAACGCATTGATTCCACGTTTACATTTTTTTTATGATTCGCTATTTATTTCGGTCAGTGCGAGCAGTTCATATACGAACTTAGAAGTAATATTATTAAATGTCACAAAAATTGAAAGCTCAAAGACACACAAAAAATAGATACTAACAATATTACGAGCCAATTGCATATATCTAAATTGAGATGCTTGTGTGCGCACGAAAAAAACTCTTGAGTACGATAAAACTGCTGAAGCAATTTTGGTCCAATTTAATAAAGATCAAATGCATTCCAAATATTACACACCAATATCGCATTCCATTCCACGAAATCTGGTACAAGCTGCACGAGAAACCGAAATCCCTATTATACGTTTTCATCCGGCCCTGTACATTAGCCAGGAATGCTATATATTTTAACAAGTGTGAACCACCTCTATAGACTCGAAGCAGTATCTACCTATTTAAATATAAAAATCTACTCGGCATTAATTATGCAGCCCGCCAAAGAGCGCTTTCGAGTCGTACATTTTTCACGAGCGTGCACCGCTGCCTATATAATATGCCCGCGTGTGTAGAGCTGCTGCTGCACATCCCCGGTCAAAATTGCGATTTTCAGCGGGAGGCGAAACCGTCCGAGATAATCTCGAAATTTATGGTTTTATGCAAAAATGCGATGGAATCCGAAGGTTATATACTTTTTTCGACCGGGTCGTTAGGGACAATTGATACGATACGCGATCAAATTTCGGGAATGAAAAAGAAAAAAGAACACGCAGGAAAGGAGAAAAGTTACACGCAGCCCAGTGTAGCGCAGAGTCGCCGTGCATATTCCTCAAATACTGCGGGAACGATTAACGTCCGTATCGGTAAAATAATCCGCAGATTCAGTGCTATATGCTCCCCGCCTTTTGCTCTCGCTTCCAAAAAGTGCGTTTTAATAGAGGAGCTCCTGTTTGCAGTCACATACTTTTCGTCGTATCTCTCTCTCTCTCTCTTTCTCTTAAATGTTTTGTATGATAGATATCGACTGCTTTGTAATTTTGTTTATTTGTATATTTAACATAAGACGCTCTGTGATATAACTTTTAGATTCGAAACATATTTTAAGACTGATTTTAAGACCCATCAATATAGTACGCCTGTGATATCATAGAAAGACTGATTGCAATTTACTAGCTATTATAAGACTGATGAAGAGTATTACCAGAATTGTATTATCATAAAAATATCTATGTAAAATTGTATGATTATATTGGAAAATCAATTTTGTATATTTATACAAATAAAAGAATCTATCTATTTATCTCTCGCAGTTTTTTGCATTATAAGCAAAATACATTTCAGGATTCGCTCAGTCAAGAAAGAACGAATTACAGTTTATATGTTTATAGCTTCCAGGCCTCATAGACTTATATAAGTTATATAAATGATGCATAGCTTATTGCGTAAGAATCACAAGTGATTAAGTGCAAAATTTGCAGTTCGATAATCGTAAGTGATAGTGAAATTTCTACTTATGGAATCCAGAATAATTAACTTGTTTACTTTTTTAATCATGTATTACTGTTTTGGAAATCATTCATTTGTAGTCGAACGGGTTGAATTTCCAAAATTGATGATTTGAAGTTTCACTGTTTACTTCAAAATATTCGTGTTCTGTTTTGTTAAGGTTGCAAGAATTTCGCACAAATTATAATTTACATGGCCCTTTGGTGCCAATTAAAACCCGTTATGAAAGATAAATCCAAATTTCAATAATTCATCCTATAATAAATTTAATATGGATATTTATTCCTGGCTTTTTATTACGAATTTGATTTTAAAAAGAAATAGCTATCGAACGATAAGTTCAAGGAAGTCCATTCCTGGACTTTTTTTCAAAATATGCAATCTTCATCAGTTCGATGTCAAAGAGGACTAGGTCAACTATATTGCCATATGCGTATTCAGCTTCTGGATTTCTTTTTAATAGATATAAATTAATTAACAAATGGTCTTTCTTAAATTAAATTAAGTACAACTTTAGAACAGAAGTCTACAAGTAATTTACTACAATATTGCCACAAAGCCTACTTACAGTAACTAGGAATTAGGTAAAATTATTTTTTGCGAAGAAATCTAGAGGTAGATCTATCTAACAACTTACTTTCCTTTAATTTTGATGTTCTAATAGATGCACTAAAAAATCTTAAAAGTGCACAATTTTTTTTCTTTAATAAAATGAGTTTTTAATGATTTTTTTTCTTTAAAATAAAATACAATTTTATTTAAAAAAATCTATTAAATGAACTTTATTTTTATTTAATTGTGTACAAAGTAAAAGCACACAGATGGAGACAGGATCTCTATATGAAACATCTACCCTGTATATTATAACTTTGCAGCAAAAATCTTAAGTTCATTGTACTGAAATCTCATTCTGAAGAATAGTTAAAAAAAAACAGGAAAGTCATTCAATTGTTTTATCAATCCAAAACATATTGAATAGCGGTCATAAAGATTTGACACTACAAGTGACCATATATACATACATATATATATATATATATTTGATTAAGTAAGTGTTTAAATACATTAAAGAATTATCATAATCAAGCTTAATAAAAGTAAACATGGTATTATATCTTATTTTATTAGAGCTGTTATGCGTTCATTTAAAGTAAGTGTTTAAATACTTTAAAGAATTATCATAATTAAGCTTAATAAAAGTACACATGGTATTATATCTTATTTCATTAGAACTATTGTGCGTTCGTTTCAATGAGTTGATGGAAAGTAAATTTATTACAAATTTGTTTGCAATGCTGAATTCGTAGAATGTTTTGTCGCTTTGTCTTGCGAAGCTTCAATGGTGCATGCATATCACATCTTTATTTTTAGACACGACGGCTACACAGAAGTATTTTTGTCATCGTAAAAAGTATCAAACTCCCAAAGTCACATATTTTAGTATAAAACCAATTTCTATCACAATAAGAATCAGTTGCGAGCATATTCTTTATTTAAGTTAATCGATTTACTCTGCAAACTTTTGACGGATCGAGTTAAAGCTTTGGGGACTTCCTTATTATGTTATAGCATAAAAACGTTCCTATTTTGGGTCACATCTATCTGAATACTATGAAATAGTAGGTCCTTGAAAGATATCAAAAAATCGATTTTACACTATAACTAGACCAAAATCAATTTTTCGTGAAAGTGTAAAAAAAAAATTAAAGAACTAAAAAAATACATCTTTTTTGTATTGAACATTTTTTGCTAAGAGTAATTTGTTTCAAGACAACAATGGGAAAACGATAAAAAAAAATGATTAAATAAACCAACAAGGCCTGATAATGATAAAGCTACAGCCGCCATGGATGTACAGGTGTCGCTTGAGGTCTGACTTGTAGTTGAACTGTTTCGAGCAAGTCTCGCACTTGAATGTCTTGTCGGAGCCGTGTCCTCCAATGGATATCGCTTGCCGCAGGTTCCGCCCCTGTAGGACATGTCGTCATTATGCTCCTGGGAAATACTCTGGCTGGGCATTTTATTTCTTAACTCTCCCTGGATTCGTCAAACAGTCAATAATGGGGGTAAAGGCAATAAACGCAAAAATGGGGAAAATAATTTATAAATTTGATATTAAATTGTAAGTGGCAGTTACCATGGTTCAATGCTTCCTAGAAGGGAAATAAAATTTGCCGTTCTATCATGGCCGTTCAAATTTCTCTTCTTTAAAATGCTTCCTGAAATAAAATCACCCGACTTTCCTTCACTCTCTTCCGGCCAACATACATGTACATAAATAATATAAATGGTATGGTAAATTTCAATATTATGGCACAATATCTGGGTGATCCTGTTTACACTGGATTTTCGAGACAACCGCAGGAGGGCTCCCCTTGGCAAGAGGATATTCTAATCCACACAAGCGCAATTGATTCACAAACATGCACTTACAATTACTAGCACGCTGTTACTCTCGATCTGTTTAAATAACCGTTCGCTTTTTCTCTCACGCACGCAACTGGCTATTTCAATCGAGAGGAAACAAAACCGAACTTCTCCTTCTTTATCTTCCGGCCAAGTGATCACTGTTAATCATTAATTACCAAAATTTATTTTCCAAGATGATTTTTAATCATTAATTACAGAAAATTATTTTTGATGATTATTTTTAATATGAACTTTAGAGGAAGTTATTGATCTTCTCGAGCTAGCAAATTTATACTCATATTATCCTGTGGAGGTATACTGTATTAGAAACAATCTCTTAAAATCTCAGATGAATTGTATTTATAAATACAATTAAGTTAAGTACTAATTACAACATATAAAATTATAAAATATTTAGTATTTGAACAAAATAAAATCTCTTTAGAGTTTAAAATAAATAAAATTTTCGTATAGATTTATTGATTATTGCTCCAAATGTGAAAACAGTTTTATAAAAGAATTTTTTTTTGCAAACTAAGTAATAGTAATAACTAACAATATAATAATAACTAAAAGAATTTCATTTTTTATTTAACAAATTATAAACTAATTGATATATTATGACATTCTTAATAATAACAGAAGAACGATGCTAGTTAGTTTTTTAACTCTAAGAACATAAATGCATATTATAATTCTGTAAATGCTGCACGAACACTGCGAAAAAAAGAAAAAAAACTAGAATTTCTCGATAATACAAAAGCGAACGGATATTTTATAAAAAAAAGGTCTCTCTAAAGAAAAGAAAATATTTGAGCAAATAGACTGAGCCATATGCATGTATATACACATACACACTTAAAAACAGATTTTCTCAAAAATGGTCCATTTTTTCTTCTCAAGGCTGTTAAACTTGTATAATTCAATTATTTTGTTATTATTATTTTATTATTTTATTTTTTCATAACCATAATAGTAACAGACTTCTGAAAATAGATTCGGAAACTTCTGAAGAGTGAATTATTAAAAATGTAGCTGACTAATATTAATTATCCACTTCCAATTAATCATTCGTTGAATTACCATAACGGAGCATAATAATTTTTTACACCCAATATTTTTTATTTTTAATAATATTTTTATTAATTTTGTGTCCCAGGCATTTATTTGGATGATTTAAAGAATGCTTATTATTTATGACAGAAAATCAGATAAGAACAAATAATGCTTGCTGTTGAACGGCCGTGAACTGTAAAGACAACGCAGTTTTTTGCAGTGCACAATACTGTAGAATATTGTGTGAGAACGCGAGAAATTGCATAAAGTATTCATGATTTTAACGCTTCAATGCGTAGTAAGAATTGAAAAACAAACCGTTTGATTGAATCTACACTATAACACGCCGTAATTTGATGATAATATCTGTCAATAAAATTAAGTTACATTGTTAACTAACGGCTTATAAACATTCAATTTATTTTGATTCCTCTTCGTTACGACTATTATAAATTGTACTTGCTTAGAATCATAAAACAAACAGCATTATTTACATCCGCATCGTGATTCAATAATATCTATTGATAATAACATTAATAAATGACACTGTTAACTAATGGATTATAATCGACCGATCAGTAGAATAATCAATCATATTTATTCTACTGAATCACTTCTGACTTCATCTGTTTCTAACTCGTTTACTATAATGTTTCGAATCGTAGAAGAAGAAACGTAATATTTCTGAACATAATATCAGTCTCTATGTGGTTAAAAATAAATATTTTTTTAAGTACAGATAATTTTTTATTTATACTAAAGTCTTAAAGAATGAGTATTTTATAAATTAACTTTATTTTAGAATAATTCATTTATATTACAACCAAATAGTTCCATTCTTTACTCTTATCAGTACAAATAGAAGATGTTTGTAAGAATAAGTAGTAGTTATCTGCGGGTAGTCGGCCCTGCTCTTTCCTAAGACCGTACCGAAGCGATTTCTACTACTGATCTACGGTTTAGAATATAAACGTATCATCCACGCAGAGTATGATATTTTATTAGTGATAAATAATAAATTGTATAATAAAAAAACGATCAAATCACAGATATAATTAGTCAATTAGTCGAACTTGCATCTAAAATAAAATTATATTAGGTGCACAACTTTGCTTCCGCCGATTTTTTCGAAAATTTAAGGCTTTATTCTGAAAAAGTGATT
>UELV01182073.1:0-10625 GCA_900490015.1 Megastigmus stigmatizans
ATATATATATATATATATATATATACCAATTCCTACACTTTATCTACCTCTCTTGGTCTTTCTCTCGCTATCCGCTCCCATTTCGATTGCGGGGTGCAACGACTCACCGGCTCTTATCTCTCTTACGCTCTGTCTGCTTCGCTCCGCTCTACGCTCTATTTTGGCCGTATTTAAATTCAGTATATCGAGGACGAGAGTGTATTGTGTCCGATGGTCGAGAGTGAAATATGTTTGCTCTCGTGCTGGGGCTATACGGCGATTCGTAATTGATTTATATGCGAATTCGTGGTAGTTTGGCACTTTTTTCTCGTGCTTTTCTGGAAAACGTTTTTTACAGCTTTGAGAGAGTATTGTCGAGAGGAGCGCGAATGGCGACATTCGTTTTTGAGGGATTTTTACGAAACAACCGCGTATTTTATGCTGATGGTAATGGACGGAACGATGCGATGCAACTTTTACGGGCTGAAAGATTTTGGATTACTCCATGTTATGAATCAAAAGTTCGTGACCCAAAATTTTGGTTAACGTATTGAAAAGATGTCAATCAGCGTAAAAGAATTTACAGTAATAAACCTTATTACTATATTTAGACGACAATTTTGATAATTTGAATTTGTGAAACGATTCGCGTCTTTTTATTACTTTCGGGTAACAGTTAATAAGCAATGAATCAGGATAGAGGTGCAATGTAATTTATCTGACAAAATTGAGTTATATTCACTCTGACAAAAACGAGTTTCGTGCGCCGCAAACTGAGATGTGACGTAGTGGCGCCGCGAAAGTCACTCGCTTCATCCTGTTAAACAGTCGCGGCATAATTAGTGCACTTGATTAAAGTTCCGATTAGCTTGGCTGCTTTCGGACTACTTTTCTCAGTTTTTTGTAATGGCAGATTCACGTCGTCTCCGAGATAAAATAAAGAATACAATGAGTAAACATATATTTTGAAATAAATATTGCATTCATGCGTATATGTTTAATAGTAAATTTTAAACAGACTTACAAAATTAATAACTTGTATTGTTGTAGGTTATTCGTCGATATCTTGTGAGATTTTAACGTATCGCTATGTGGCTTGCGAAGCTTTATATTCGTTTAATTAATTTTTTTATGATTTTTTCCCTTGTTCAATTTGCTTCTTTCGTTTCCACTTACTTCTTATACTTTATTTATCATTCTAAGATCTACGTAATCCCCCAGTATAATTTCACCCAGTATTTATTCGCATTACTATTAACTTTCTAGATACTTTGTAGCGTTAAATTTATCCAACTTTTTTTTAAAAATAAGTATGCGTAAGGTGCTTAAGAGCTGATTGAAGAGCAAAGCAGTGAAACTCGTTAAGTCTATTTATGTTCTGAAATATCACAGGATTTTGCGTTTTAAGCCACCGTTATAATTTCAAATAAGAATCTTATATAAGAGTGGGCGCGGCTAAAAGAGTCTGTTTGAAAAAATGTTTAATAACAATTTAAGATTTATTTAAGTGGATTTACGGTAATTCAGCGAACTTTATAATACTTTCATTTTAAAAGGAGTTAATCCCCCTCCCATTCGCCGTTTCATTTTCCTTCGTCCAAACACGACAATACGAGAGAGCCGAGGAAAATCGACAGCTGCTTGTTACAGAAGAACACGAAGGGCCTGCAATAGTGTGCGCGCACACACACACACACACACACACACACACACACACACACACACACACACACACATTTGGCGTAATGCGCGCAAGGGAATCTTCATCGGTTGGGGAGCTGCGAAGCAACAGCACCAGTAGCAGCGGTGGCAGCAGCAGCTCGTCTATTCGCGCGCGTGGTGCGCCGGTATTTATTCAGGGCTGTGCGGCAATCGATAGAGCAGATGCGGTCCGTGTTTGGTGCCTCGCGCGGCGGCGGCCCCCCGTCAAACCCGCTATTTTCATGCGAGCACGTCCAAGGAAAGAGGATTCGTGTAGGATAGAGCTTTTTTCTCTCCTGCGGTTGTATACGAAAATTAGGCTGTTGAGAGTGGAGAAGACAGAGAGAGTTTGATGCGATGTATATAGATGGATTGGTATATGGGAGATTTTACGATTTTGTGAACGATGGTAGGGGCGATGGATGGATTTTATGGTATTTTTTTTGTAAATCATTGAGTTAAGGCGGGAATTTACGAGGATATAAAACGGTTTGCGTAAACAAGTGATCGGCACTACTGATGTTTATTAAACCACTTACTGAAATGCTCTTTTATTTTGCTAGAATCTGTGCTAAACTTTTTATTGCAACTAATCCTAATGTCAATGTTAACAATATCGAAAGATTTGTTTATATAAACGTAATTGATAGTAATAATTGTGTCTGATTTATTTTAAGGAAATTCTTTTGCTAAATTACAAGAACAAAAGATAAACGATTTTCCCCTGGCTTTCTTTTATATATATATATATATATGAAAAAGTACTTTTTTCAGTACTTTAATGATTCTTAATAGCACAAACTCTTTTCAGAAATGGGTCACGAATAATTTTATTTACCTTCACGAAGCTTTCTACTCGAGGAAAAAAATAAAGGAATATCAATTTATGCAATGAATTTCGAATAAATGCGCAAAATACCATTAAAATAGACAATAAATCCCGAACACCTAGACCATTAAGAGACGTAAATTTCCGAGTCCAAACTAAATCGTGTAATCCTGGCCCGGAGGGCTAGTCGAACTTTAGTTTCTGCTTTGTTTACTGTTTACTGCGTCCAAGCAAATATTTATTGTTCCAAGTTAGTTAGCGTAATGCTCGGCCTGATCTACAGTAATTGGCCTAAACGCAACGAATTAAAAGTTATGTCGCGAACTATATTCTTAACTATATGTAAGACCTTAAACGCCGGAGCTTCGACAACAAAGGCAAAGGCGCAGATAATCCGCATTTGAAATAAACGGATTAGATCAATCAACGTTACGCCGCTGAAAGGATACATTATGAAAGTGGGCTGAAAGCTGTTAATAGAATACTGTAACAACTCGATCATTCGCCGATCAATTGACAAATGGAAATTCAACGGAATCAGTCGTGGTCGGCCGCGCGTAGTCGCGACAGAAAGTGAGCCTTCACTCCGGGAAAATAAGATGTCGCTCGATTTGGATTCGTAATAACGTAATGTAGCGAGTAAGAGAGTGAGAGAGAGAGAGAGAGAGAGAGAGAGAGAGAGAGAGAGGAGAGAAAGAGAGAGAAGGGAACAAGCGACGACGTTAGTCATCGATTGATTACAAGCAGTGCCGAGCTGCCGCGGGGATATAACGGGACGCTGCTAAACTAGGCTCCTCGGGTTACCTCGTCGATAAATAGCCCGATAAATAAACGAGCCGAGGACGCGAGAGCATGTGGGCGTGTGAGTGACGTTTAATTATTCGCCCTGCATTCAAGTTCACAGCCGCTTCGTCGACTCTCGTCTGCGACGACTGTCCGTCGTTCCCTCTTTCTCTATATACATATATCTACACCTCGCTAGGTCTCGCATTTCTTCCCACCTTTTTTATCCTCCCTTTTTAATCTCTCTCAATTTTTCTTGCCTTTCATTTTTCCCGAGAAATATCCTATATACGCTTTTTTCGTTTTGCGGTTCTGCTTCATGCTCGTATGCCTCCGTTATACTCTTTTTATACCTCTGCAGTTCTCGTACTTCGTCATTACCGCGGCTTTCCTTTTTTTGCCGTTACCTTTGCTTGATTATACATTTTTTTGTTTTTAATAAATGGATTATCAAAAATTGCGCGGCACTTTTTACGATCATTTCCTTCGTGGACTTAGTGCTTGCGCAGAAAAAGTATTTTCAAATAAAAAGATAGCAATCTTTTTTCCGAAAATGTTGATGAATTTCTACATTTATTCTTATACCTGATGTATAGTTATATACAAATAATATATAAAGATCTGAGAAACTAATTACTCATTAAAATATTTATTTCTTAAAACTCTATTTACGCTCAACACAAAGAAAAGATAATCTTACAATTAAATCTAAGAAAAGATTCCAGTTTTAAAACCTTTTTTTAGATATAAGCCGCACAATTATCTAATGAAAACTTAATATTCTATTTAAAACTAGTAGCGAGAATCATGATACGATCAGACATGTTGAAAGCGAGATAAAGCAATTCAAAAGAAAGTGAGTTTAAAAGCAAGGTCAAGAAGCACAAATAGCCGTAATTTATCTTTCACACCCTCGAGACTAAGATTAACTTTTTCACTTCTATTTTTAGCCTTATTCATATTCAATAAGATAAAGTATTTCAAACACGCATTTTTCTTTACACTTCATCACGGATTAAGAAAGTTCTATTGCTATAATTATGTGCGGTTTCACTTATTTTTCCTCTAAAGTATTTTTTTATGATTAATTCGCGTATAAATATCCAAGGTTAAACAGAAAGGAATAAGTATAGATAAATTCATAATTAAATTATAAAAGTTTTTTATAGTCCGATACCTGATTTGGATCAATTAGAAAAAGCACATTAACTGGAATCTTAGCGGCACTTAATAGTTTCTCGGCCGCTAACAAGTGGTGAGTCCCCATTTATTAAGTCAGCCAACTCTAACCGGAAGATAAAGCAATTGATAATAACGAGAAAAATATATGCGTCTCGAGATTAAACTGGCGTCATTTTCCAAATTCATCATTCGTTAGCGCTCGGCGGCAGGCAAAATTATCTGTCCTGACGATCCCGATTCCTCAAGGCTCTATATACCGTGGAAATGCGCGCGCCAAGAAAATGGAATGAGCAAGAGGTAGAAACGTAGAGAGCTCCAGCAGCTCACCGAGATAAGAAGAAAAGCAACGGAACCGCGTCGTGCGCGTAAGTTTCCAGTTACCAACTAGAGAGAGAGAGAGAGAGAGAGAGAGAGAGAGGGAGAGAGAGAGAGAGAGGAGTATTGTGTCGTCGTCGGTTTGTAATCGCAGCTGTTCGTTTGGAAAAGCGCGAGGCCCCTGCACGGAGTAGAGGTGCAGTTTCTGCCGCTGGCGTAGCGGCTCTAGACAGACACGAAGCTCGACATTAATTAGGGGAGAGGCGGGGACTGCTTCTCCTCCGCCGCCAGAGAATTTCTGGTTATTATCGAGGCTTCTAAGCCATTCGATGTTTCTAAGCTGCTCCCTCCTGCACTCAGCCGGGTCCTCCTCCTCCTCGGCCCGACTCCCTCTCGTACATATCCTTTCGCTCTCTCTCGCGGTAGCGGATTATTCGAGTGCCTTCGGAATTCTGGAATCGCGTAAATTGAGGTAGCAGCTTGTTATGTAATTAAGGGCTTGTTTTACAAAAGTGAAAATTCCTTCGTAGGAGAGAGAGAGAGAGAGAGAAAGAGCTGGGAAATTTTCATTCCGAGGAGAACGAGTTTTAACTATATTGTATGTTGTTGTAACTCGTGTATTTACGGATACATTCTTGATAAATATAAAAAATGAACGACGAGAGATTCAGAAATCGCATTTACAGTTACTAACTATTTATCCGTAAGAGCGATTATTTTTAAAACGAAATTGGAACGTTTAACTGTGTAGTCTTTTCAGTATTTTATTTTAGGTTCACGCGTTCGAGAAAACTTTACTGCCGCGGAAACTGTTGGAACTGCATTAAGTATAATTAAAATCGATTGCTCTTTTCCTGAGTTATTAAATTTTTCAACTGCACTCGAGGTAATATTTTTTTATTAATAATGTTAAAAATATCTAAATAATTCCTTCAACAACTTCATTGACACAATATTTAATAGATTTTGAGTAATAACTTTTAGAGTAGCTTTTATAAATATTAAATTTTTTCCCTACTAATTCAAATATCTTTTTATATTTTTTAGTTATATATTTGTACAACATGATTTAAAATCATATTTATAATTATTGAATGGTCGATAATTATATAGGCTCGCCTGCTTTATTTTTGAACAGCAGAAAAAAAGGGCTACGATTGCAGATATACGTTTAAAGCGTAAAATCTGTTATATCGTATTTGAGTATACTCCCAAAATCCCTATGTATTTTCAACACTTCTCCCCCAAACTACATAAATATTAATTTATTCAAATGCACTCGCCCATTCATTCATGCTTTAGACAATTTATCTTTTATATTTTCACATGCCAGCAGCACAGTGGATCTAAATATTTATTGCTGAGAGTACAGGGTTTTTTGTGAAGATAATAAACTGGCGCACAAAAAATGTATACAAATATAATGTGATATAATTTTATTGGTAAATATTTCGTAATTTTGCATAACAGCGTACTAAAATTTTACGTCGTCTCGAGCATAATTAATTACATTAATCATTTTAGTATGCGCTATTGTTTAAAAGATAAGCTAAACTTTATTTACGTATAAAAGTAACTACAACATAATTAAAAGAAAAACAAGCGAAGCTTTCATTAAAACAATCACGTAGAATTCAATGCTAATTTAAAATGTTTTGCCTGTAGAGGCCAAAGAAAAACTCGCATTATTCGCTGTCTCGTAATTTACGTGAACTCAGCGAATTATTGAAGTAGAAAACCAGCGATTTCCTGGTTTGCATTCATGAAACGCTTCTTAATTCAAGAAAAGTAAGGACTACCTTCATTATTGAATTCTTTTGCATCGCTTTCATTGAACTTTAGACCGATTCTGTTTTAATTCATTTCTTAATCTACCATTTACGTTATCTGAGAAAGAAACGAATGAAGGTTTTGTAAAATAATTCACTACTCGTAAATGTAATTAATAACGAAGGCAATGTTTACGAAAAAAAATGTAGTAAATGTAGTTTAAAAAAGTAGTCTTTAAAGCTGAAAGTAATATTGTTCATTCATTTTAGTATTTATTCAGGACTACCGCTAAATTTTTTTCTCCTTTCATTCTACAAAGTATACTATATCTTTAATCTTGCGAAGTTGAAAATAAAACTAGAAAACTAAATATTTCAAAAGTTAAACCATCTCAAGGAAAAGCCCCCTCTTATCGTGAACGCAATGCTAAAGCAGAATATATGAATGAACGACTGCGATCATCTTCAGCGATAATCTAGGCATTTACCAAAATTACCTTTTGTTACTGATTGACCAATCTATATGCAAATCAAGACTATATATAGAACCGCGATTGGATCAATCGAAAAATTAATTTATCGAACTCCAAAGATGACAAAATTATCCTAAAGGGAACAATTCCCTTCATCTTCCTTTTCCCTTTGCAGCCGTATCCTTCACTCCAGTTCTACCTCTCCACAAAGCTCAAAGATGCCAACAGATAGAGAGGAGGGGAGGATCATCGAAGAGTAGGTGAGCCAGGGGAGATTACGTTCGCTTTTACTTTGACATTACGTTATTATTCCCTTTCTGCTATATCAAAGGGTTACAATTGAAAGCTTCGGCTTTGCCACTCAGTTGTACTCGCAGCTATTGAAAACACCGTATGCGACTGGTGAATTCGTTTGTTTTATTCTTTGAATGGGAATAAAATGTTAATGGAAGCGTACGACATGATATATTTATTCGGTAATTTAGAAATTTGTGCATTACTGTACGTTAAAAATATTTTACTTTTAATTATTTTTCAGAATCCATTTATAACGGATATATTGCTTTACGCTTTTAAAGCAAATATTTATTTATAAAATTATGACATTTTAATAAATGAATTGAAATGCAAAACTTATGTTATTTTATGTTTATTGTGATTAAAGCAAATACTGTATTGTATAGAATTTTTTGTGAAATTCGTTAAGAACATTGATTTACGTTTCTTTGTAACATATTTTCCTCTAAGGTTATTAAGCACACGTCTTTCCCGTTTACAAGTCATGTTATATTAGTCTGGATGATGTAACTTATATTCTTCTAGTTTGAAAGCTCTTTTGAAAAATGTCTTCTCTTATCTTCTTTAAGTGTAAACTTTTTGAATTTTAGCAAACTTTATTATGTAGATATGCTATCAAAGTTTTAATTGGTATTTCTAATTTTTTACATGAAATTTTACTATTTTCATAGCTACGTGTTTTTGTGCTTGAACGGGATAAAATTTACTTGCGCACAATTTTTTTTAGTTTTGTGGCTTGTAACCAATACTTAATATTTTATGTTTACAGACTTTTTTTCTTCTAAAGTTAGTAGAGCAATTTTGCAGGCAACATTTACAATTTTTATCTTCTTCTAAAAAACTATATCCTAGTTTTTAAAATTTTATGACTTAACTTCGTGAGTAGTGATTGCTCATCGTGTACTTTATTGTCGAAAAATAGCTATAGGTATGTAGAACGAACAAAATTTAGAAGCAGATTTATCATGACCTTGACCTATACCTCGATGTTCTTGTTTGATAAGCACGATTATTTGGTCCTAAAAACTGTTTTAATCGTGAAGTCAAGATGTAGAATTTTTCTTCTTTACTTCACTGAATAAAAGTTCTCGCTTCATCTAGAACTCTTTCTTTTCTTTGTCTTCATCGTTACTTTTCCTGAACATTTTCTACTGCAGTAGCGAGGAAAGCTCTAATAACTTGTTGGGCCACAAAACTGTTTATTGGTTATAAAGTTATAGGTTATCAAGTTTAACGCTACATAAACTATGTAACCAAAAGCAATTTCGAAGCCAATTAGTGCAGGGTAAATATTTTTGAAACTAACGAAATATTCAATAATTACAACTTTAGCTGCTTTCCTTGAACTTCTCTACATTATATCGAGCATATTAGATTTCCCATACCCTTAAAATACCCACACTATAAATTAAAATCCAAGGCCACGTTCTAGAGCATAATTATCTCAGTCAGTTCTGTAAGCTGAAACTGCGAAACAATTAACCCTTTCCACTTTACCTTTTTTCAAAGGTTAGCCAATCGTAGCTATCGCAACACCATAATCCTTGAGAATCGATCCGTAAAATCTGGCAGCTCAACACACACATTCATCGACGCGTAGAGCAACTCAGCGCCACTGGCAATCCAATGAAGAGGCCGACTGGCCACATCTCGTCCCTCTTCTCATTACATCATTACATCCTGCGCCAGCACCTCGAGGCCTTATCGCTCAGCCCACGAGCCTCTCGAGTAGCAGCAGCGCTGTTAATTAACGTTGAATGACGCTGTGCGCAGTGGCGAACTCGGCCGGCATCACAGCTCACGGGCATGCGCTAATGCGCCGTTCGCTTCAACGCCAACTCCCTCAACTATCTCTCTCTCTCTCTCTCTTTTCTTTTTGGAGATGCAAATTACGAGCTCGGGCTTATAATCAAATAATGGGGCGAATGCCGTTCGGGTGTAAGAGTGTGCTTCATTAAAATATCAATGCCCCTCATGATTACGGCTATCGCGCAGCGTTTACACGGAGTATGATGGCGTGCTTAATGGGTGTGACGTTCAAGTAAGCCAACTCATCCGAGAGATCTGATTATAATTTTGTTTATAAACACTTGATATTGTTTGCTCTCGTATGCCAAGCCCAAGATCGATTGGAAGAGATAATTTTAGTATTATTATTGCTCCTTCTCTGTAGCGTAATTATTTTGATTTTGATTTATTTACAGGTATAGATTAATACCTAAGTGTACTTTAATAATTAATATCTGTATGTACATGTAATTTCTATTTATTTAGCAGCTCGTGAACAACTTTAGCATGTCTAATTTGTAATTATTGTAATATTGATAATATCGTGTACAAAATTGCGCAATGATATTTATTGGATTCGACAATTGTTAATTCAGATATCTGATGTGTTCGTAGCAAATCAAATCTCTCTGTCAAGCGCACAATACTGTTTCTGGCAGAAACAATACCATTATAGTTCTACGGTTACTGCAAGTCATTATCTATTCATGTCTAATTGATAGAAATTTAGTTTGTTATTTTATTATCGGAATGTTAGAAATTGAAAGGAAATCATCGATCGAATTATAAATAATTTATTGATAACAATAGCAATAGTTTACAATTTCAATAAATAAACTATTTGCATGCATATTAGGTAAAAATTCGTATTATATTTATCTAATGTCTATAATAAATTTTATATAGTACAATAAAAAAAAACTGCTTTTATGGTCTGAACTAACTAATCCATACGTATATCTCCAATCACGATTTATCACTGGCTTCCAAACTTTTCTCACCCCAATTCAAAGAAAGTTTTATGAATTCCTTTTGCTTCGAATAATTTTTCCTTATCTTCAGTCTTTTTTATAACGTCTTTCATAATACATCACATTCTTTATTCTTAAATTTTTATTTTGACTTTTATATCTGAATTCTACTATTGTATTGTTATTTTAACATTTATGAATAATCATTACAATTATATTCATCTAAAATTAATCGCGATCCATCAGTAAAATCAGACGTTTTGTATTTATCTTGTATGTATAAACCATAAAATAGTATTACGTTCTCCAAGCTTAAATTATTTTTACAGCCCTACTATAGACGGTATTATTAATCAGTAGCATCATTACAGTTGATTACCCAAATCGATAAAGTAAATAGAATAAGCAGAACAAAAATCCAATTCGACGAATTGAACAATTAGACCTACTGCCATAATTACCCCTCCTTATCTTTCGGGTATACTCTCAACGCTCATAATTCATCTTTCTTCTCCTTCTCCCCTACACACACAAAGAC
>UELV01182077.1:7920-38200 GCA_900490015.1 Megastigmus stigmatizans
AGATACATCCATCGTCAAGGAGTAAAATTACAGAACTCCTTGGAGGGCTGATGCCCATTGCAAGTCTGCTCTTTGAACAGAAATTTCGTTCGACAAAAAGAACGTAAGTGCCTTAGGATCTGCTCGCGCCCACGTGCTATTTAGCAAACTGCTCCCGTAATTTGCCTTGTCGTTCAGTTAACCAAAATCCAGAAAAGAGACGATCTCGTCTTATAATGTTAGTATTAAAAAAATAATTAACATAATGTTGCATATGATGTAAGATATGTGCTAACGTATTTATGGTTATTATATAATTACTTTACACGCTTGTTAGAAAAAGAAAGTGCACTCAGCGTCATCTATGGGTCTTTTCTCTGTTGTGATAACTGTCTAGATTTTTTATTATACGTGTTTCAAGTACCGTACGGCTCAGATTTGGGTTGTCGGTACAGTAGGAAATTTTTTTCCATATGGCATCCCCTTAAGCGCGATATTCAATTTCCAATTGTTAAAATTTTAAATCTAAAGAATTTTTAGCAGTGCTAAAGGACAATACCCGATTTTCTCGTTTGGGTTACTGCTTCGTCGACAGACTTTGCTTTGAACGAATTAACCCATTAAATCTTGACCCGAATCTAGACTAGATAGCATCAAACGAACTATTGGCTATGCCACCAATCCAATAGTTAGTTTGATGCTATCTAGCCTAGAATTGGCTCAGGATTTGACGAAGTCAGCTGTGTCTATGAGGATGCATTTGTCTATACAATTTTTACACTAACAATTTGAGGTCTGACAGAAAAACGTGATGAAGGTTTTCTTCATGATTTTTCCTGTAGTCTCGATCGCCGCTTTTAGTTTTTCAATTTTTTATCTATTTGTTTAAATAATTGCAAATGATAAAAGAAAAAACACAGATCCTTTTTTTTCGGCTATGATTATGTATATGTTTAAATTCTTAGAAATAAATTGGCCTCGAAATATTTTTAGCGTTCGAGTTTTAAAAAAATGGAAACCATTTTTACAAAAACAATATCATCTAATACAAAATTGATTCTGTAAAAATTATTTTAATACGATACATCAATATTTTATATCAATTTTTTCGTAAAGTCTATATACACTTATAAAATTGCTCTTAAAAATAGGCATTTGCAAGTATCGTTATAATTATATATTCAGCAAAATTAAAAATATTGCTTTATATTTCCAATGCATACCTAAACTCTCAAATAATATTTATTAAGTGTTCAAAAATACGTACATCTACAAATACTTTCTAATGCTTATTAAATTTTAAAATTTTTAAATATCGAGTCATTTTTCTTATTAAAGGAGGAAGCCGACGAATGCGTAGAAAATAAATGAACCTAGATAAACGTACAAAATTTTTTTATTCTTTAGAGCTGATCAAAATATTAATATTGGAATAAAATTTAATCGGGGGAAATGCGTGGAAATAAAAAAAATTCAAGTCAATTTTGTTAAAATGAGTGAAATACTCAAGATTTCATCCGACATCTAGTATTAAAAATTATAAAAAATCACTTTTTTTATATTTTCTACTTCATAGAGAAGACATTTTTTTTCAAATACTTCAGAGTTTAAGGATTCTTTGTGCTGATGTCGATTTTATAGGATTCATGCCAAGTTTGACCATGGGCCGCTACCGGCGTCCTCCTTTGCAAAATATTTTAGATTTTGATGATTTTTATCGACATTGCATATATTGATATGTAACTATTTCACTGAATCGCTGACTTTTTTAAAATAATATTGTAACTTGACACGTTGTACCACGTCTTTCTTCGCAGAAGGTTGAAAACCGAATGCAATATCCACTAATTCAATAGCGAAATAAAACGGATAATAAGACTGAACGAATCAGTGAATTATTCACTGCTTTCCCATAGTGGAAGGTTATTTAAATGATTAAATAGTGAAATTTCTACTGATTCTTACGGTGGAAAAAGCGTTCACTGTCAAAACCTGTAAAATTTTCACTGATTCAAATCTAGAGAGTGAAGAAAAATAAAGTTTTGTATTTTAGAATCAGTCTAACACATCGGATAATATGTTTTATTTCCTTTATTGACTTATGAATTCACGCTCTACTGTGTGACTCTACGGATGGAATTGCTTTTTAAATTTTGTTCAACTCAACAAGGAACACTGCGCAGAAAATTCATATATTTTTTAGCCTCAGTAAAATCATTTCTTATATATACCCACCAAAATTCTATATACACTATTTATAATTTATTGCACCTGTTGTTATTCCGTCCATCGTTGACCTACATACCTTCACGTCATCGCTACCAACAAAATCAAAGCCCTGCATGGAAAAAGTGTCACTTGCAACTGGAGCAGAGACACAATAGTTGATAGGGCCTGACCTCGTGAAAGCGAGTATACATATAGTCATCCGTAGCATTCAAGCAGTGACGACGAGGAGGGCGCGGCCAGTGTGGGTCGCAAAGGCAAACCAGCTCCAATCCATCCTGGACTCCAGACACAGGAACTCGAGAAATGCCGTTCCGCACATTATATGATCCGCGCGATAAGATGGTGTATTATGGATCCCGCTCGAGACTCAAGCACACCTGATATCGTGCACTTTCACCGTATATGCGCGGACGGTCCCTACGATATACTTACTTATATTATACTATTATGCGATCGACAAAGTCTTCGGGTACCCATGGTTGTTAGCTACGAGATATATATCATGGGAATTTAATGTCTCGTTGTATTATCAAGCATCAGGGATTGACTAAATATATGTATGTACGAATACCATGGATGTTTCTTTAGTTTTGCGTTGCTGTGTTATTTCGATTGTGCAAGGGAAACAATATATTATGTAGTCGAAAATTATACGACTCTTTGTTTTATGAGGATATAAACCTTTTAGCGTTTCAATTACTTCAAATGTTCTGCATTTGCTAATGATCAAATTGAGATATTATCAAAATTAATTAGTAAGGTAACCGTTTGAATTAAAAAATGCAAAGTGATTGAATGACGCATTTATCTTCTACATTTTCAGCAAAACTTATTTGTACTTAATTCTTTTATTTATCATGTTTATTTTCACGTTACTTCAGTCATAATTTAGTCCTAAATCACAGGACTAAATTGCATACCTATCGATTACCAACTCTATAAATCGAACATAGGAATATTCATGAAATTCGCCGCTCGTGTGTGGTTAAATTAACAAAGTACTAATTTGTATACAAGATTTGAAACATTGCACAAGCCGATGTTTGATTGTACGAGTCTTTTTTTTTCAAAGGCCAATTAAGAGAGTTTATAAAATGATCGATCCGAAGTAAAGCGATTTTCTTGTATCGCTCAGAGACTTTCCCACAGAGGTGGCTCTCTGCGCTTCGGAAGACTGCAAAACAAAGTCTCTGGTGGAGCGTTTATGCCCGTCGGGCCGCTAGAGGGAAAAGATTATAGTTACAGAGCACTCGCGCGAGTTCAGGGCGTGATTGTGTATAGCTAGAACGGCGAGGAGTTGCGTCATAAGTTGAGCGCCGGGGAATCAAAGGTTAGTAGATGAAAGTGAATCTAGTCATTGGAAAGGAGAGAGAATGTGAACTTTATAAGGAGCAGATGTTCGACGGGTTCCCTTTTCACTCGCTTTTTTAACCGATTGAGGATCTCGCGCGTAACACGTTACCCTTTGCAACATCATCACGTTTGTCTTAACGTGCAATTTCCTTAATTGGTAATAAGGAGAAAAACTGTGTAGGTATAGTAGCTAATCAATTGCTGATTTAGAATGAATGTATCGATTAGCATAATCATGGTTCGCGCTATTCACTTGATTCAGATTTCAATCCCTTATCCTAGTTCGGAATTATCATTTTGTATGAGATTCTAACGCAGATATCATGTTTCCATTTAATGCATTCATTGACATACTTAATTTAGTAAAATTAATAGTTTATTACAGATTCCTGGTAACTGTGATGATCTTCGTACGTTTATAACGACTATGAAAATACATTTGGTGATAACATAAAAGTGTTAATCCGAGTATAGAGACCCTAGAAGTACGCGATCGCATCTTAGTGTAAGTAACGACTGGAAGAGTAGAAAAAAAAGTATAGCTTTAAAAGTCATCGTCGATAAAGATAAATTTATAGAGGCCACCCGCGACTTTTTTGCGACTAATCGATAGCTCGGATCTACCAGGTGAACGCGAGCCTCTTCGTTCGAAGACGACGCAAAAATTCCAAGGTCGATGCACATACAGCCCAATTAAAAAGTTCTAAAGAATACTGATTTCCAAGTAAAGATACTTTAAATAAACATTTGTTTTTTCGACTAGTATGTGAATGACGAATATTCGGTACTGCATTTAACGAATCTTGGTATTTACCGATTTTTATAATACAAGAATTTGTTTGAATAAATTAATTTTTATTATGAATGACAATAAGCTTTGTAAAGGTAAATGAACTGTGAAGGACGAAAGTGATTCAATCGTTTGTTGAGCTTACATAAAGTCATTGACATTAAAAAAATGTTAAGGAATGTTAGGCAGTAGGTACATATATTTACATTGAAATGGTGGTATGAAGTTGAAATCGTACGTAAGTTAAAAACAAGAATTTATTTGATCATTCAATATAAAGTATTAATTAATAATCAAACAGTCAGTATAGTTTCACTTCTCTTTATGTTTTATTAATAAAACTTTTCTAAATCAGTATAGAAAATAAATTTATTTATTACATTAAAAAATAGTTTCTCTATATGTTAAGATAGTTGTTGCGATAGATCATACATAGGTATATTTGATAGAATTGATATTATTTTGATTGTCAGTTTCACTATCACAGATACGAAACTTGTTCGGCAATTAAACAAACGAAATTTACCTCGATCGCAAGAGTTTGGAAAAGAATATGCGGAAAATTCTAAGAAAGAAAAACGATCCATTCATTAAAGAAGAAAGATCCTCTCACCGTCAGCGTCGTCGTTAAAAGAATCGCAGTCTTCGTCGAAATCCCCTTCACCCGACCTGTCAAACCGAAGGTGCTCTTCAACTCGTGAGAGACTCATTCAATTCTTGCTGAAGGTGTAGGAGAAACCATCTGGTGTCCTGTTGAAATCGAGCTTACCGGGCGGGTAGAACCTCCTCGGTGCCGGCGTCGTGATCTCATTGTAGTGATAGCGAGATGCCGGTGGAGGGGGAGTTGGTCGCGCGATCGGCCGGTACTGGGAGGCTATCGGTCCGACTGGCTGGAGTGCATTGTCGTACTTGGACTCGTATCTGACTGAACCTGCTGGATACTCGACGTACGGAGAGTGGTACTGCAACTGAGCGTTTATTGCGAATTTACGTGCACAAGTGCCGAGTAGATAAGGATGGCTACCGATTTTGCACGCTTTATTGCTAATGATTTCTAAAATTCATATTGGTAAGGATTTTCTCTTTCGGTGGATATATCTAATATTTCCTCATAATTTAAATTTGTGAATTGCTTCACATCAAGGTACAGGTGAAAAGCTCCATTCAATCATTATCTATAAATAAAGTCACGAAGTTGTGCATCATACATGAAATCCTTGCAATACCCAGAACTTAGCTGACATCAAGTAACTCGAGAACAAAATAATACAGAAGACTTACCAGTTCAGGCTGTGGAGGCGGTGGCCGATTGTAGTGGGGCGCAGCTGCGCGAGCGGGTGTCGGCCGGTAGCGCGGCTGCTCGGCTCTTGGTTGAGGATCGTAGGCTGGCTCCTGTGTCTCGTACTGGGGCTCGTAAGGACGACGAACCAGCTGATAACGCGGCGGCTGCGAGGCAGGCGCTTGAGGAGGCTGGTAATCCGGCGGGTTGTACTGTGCCAGTGGCACGTACTCGGGCTGTGGTGGTGTAGGCGGCGGTTGGGATGGTATGTGGTCACCGCTTGCCTACGCGTGCCACGCGGTTCGAAAAAGGAAATATAGCGGATAAGTTACGTTCTTTGACTCGAAAGATTGGTTTATGATGTATATAAGCTATTGCCCTGTGGTAGCTACCGATTATATTCTCCTTACTTAAAATATGTCTAATTGAAATTATCACAACTTTAATTTTATACTGCTTAAAAATCAAGTTTTTTTTGTTATAAAATGCAAAACAGCTAAGCTTTTTTAAGTAGAAGTAATTATTCAGTTGCAAGTTATTGTTTATGAAAGAGAACATTCTGTAAAAACTGATTGCATCATGTGGAAAGAAATAGTGTCGCAGTACGTATGCATTTTAAAAATGCATACGCAATAACATTTTATTGATAATGTTGTTGAACTACTTATTGTATAAAAAAATAAATCAAATGTTTTGTTTTTATAGCATAACTTTTGTATTATTCTTTGAAAAAAGTCCATTTAAAAATTATAATGCAAAACAAGAAAAACTTCTTGTCATTGACAAGTAAAGAATCCGAATGCTAAATGAAAAACTGATTGCTCCTGTGTACGATACTCACAAAAAAGCTAATAAATTATTTAATATTTAAAATAAATGTTCAAATTAAAACTAAAAAAGTTCCTATGCACGCTCACTGTTGGAATTCAAATATTTCTGCAATAAATTAAGATTTATGATACATTTAATTACAAAAGCGTTTTGCTTTAATTATAATTTAATTATAAAGCGTTATAGATTCACTGATTAATTTTGATAGAATTAATTTAAATTGTGTATTTTTGATACTATGGTAGTAAAATATTGCATTGATAAGTGTCTGCAGATCTTCCAACTTCCAACTATTATGTTTTAAAAGATTGCTCAATCTTGAAAAATAATTATGAACGCATAATTTGTTTATCAATGTATACCCTGTTAATTACAATCGCGAAAAATTCAAAACTTTCTATATATTATATACTCTACTCGGTACTCATCAGAATATATGTAATACGGTTTAGTTCAAAATGATGCCTTTATCTATTCATTGAAATATTATACCAAGTCATTACACACCATTTTTCAATTATTGTTTTTCACAGGTTTGAATTTTTTTCCAAAATGAATGCATCTCAATTGTGAAATCACTATATGAACGTATAGATATTATTATACAATAGTAATTCTACACTAAATAATGCTGATGTAGTATAATGGTGACCACAGTTTAAGGTGTGTACTGCAAATAACCCTTGGGATTAAAAATGTCGAAAACGAAGAGACATATATTTCCCATTATCTGCCCCCATTGAGCAACAATATCTGCGAATAAGTGTAGGAGCGATCAAACCCATCCCTCAGGAGCTTTACATAAACATGCAATACATGTTCGCAATTGTAGTAACTAATTGCAGTTTGCACAGTGTCTCAAAAAGGTTATTGAACTTTAAGGCAATGGTTAGCGTTAACGACTTATTCTTCTCGGCATGCTAATCAAGCGGATCTAAGCATAGCATCGACTGTAATGGGCTTGCTCGTTTAACTGACGTAATACTCTATAGCGCGCTCTAAAAAAGGTCATCGAACTCTTCGTAACACCATTTCCATACAGGCCGCAACTGCAGGCAGTGTATATATATGCAAAAGACTCGGCCCAATCATCCACGATGACGTGTAAATAGCAGCGAATAACCACCTCGTGTATACGCGATTTCACATCACAATATTGAGAGATATCCAACGCAATAGCGCGAGAAATGCCCATTGTCGCGCGGCGAAATAGCAGGCAGATAATACCTGGAAACCGTTGACGCCCGCGGTGTATGTCACTGTGCGCCTTTGTCCCGTAGGATCGACGTAGGAGTAGGAGCCCCGTCGATTTCCATACTCGTCGCTCTCCTCCTTGAATTCGACCCCGTCCTCCTGGGAGTAAGCCGCGCCGAAGGTCCCGTCGCCCGACAGATAGCGCGTGTCTTTCAGAATTGCCGCGTTCTGCGAGGCCTGCAGGTAATCCCCTTGACACCTTGCCAGCGCTATAGCGCACGAAAATATTATCTGTAAAATGTCACGAAAAGGTATAAGATTATTCGAAGAATTTTGGTATATGCGAATATGTGTGAATGTTGTAAGAAAGAGGATTGCCAATCTTGCTTCAACTTAATAATAAACTTCATCATTCGACCTATGTGTATATAAAAAGAATTATTATTAAAAAAGGTTCGACTTTTAATGTATCTCTTTTAAACCTGTTGTTCATTTTCTTATTTTATGCATGTTAATACTTTTTTACTGAAACTTTTATCGCGATCAAGCGATTATGATTAAAAAATTCTGCTAGCCTCAACAAAACCAAGCATTATACAATTCATAGTACCGAGGAAGTTTGACCCAGTGATCATTTTTTTGTAACTAGCTGTCAAATCTGATTGATTTTTGTATAATATTACGCACCAATAAGAATATCAATTCTATATGAATATAATAATAACAATAAAAAAACTTTCTGCAATAAATTTACTGCATCCGCATTCATTTATAACCGGTTTGGGTACTTTGTACGTATAGGCAACAGAAAGAAATAAAAAAGTACGAGTAATGTAAGAAAAGAAAATAACAGTTTAACAAAGCATGACAAAGTTAATTTTCACAATGATTAATTGTAAATGTAAATGAAGAATTAAAAATGGATTAGTACTACTGTACACATACAATGAATTTTCATTTCTTTATGGGGTTTGGAACTTTGGAACTTGAATACATTTATAAAATTATTTATGTGAAGCTTAGGGATAAATAATCTAATTGGTCATGAAAGTCACGATATCAATTTTTAATATTCATAGAATTCATTTTAATTAGCAATTAATTGATAATTTTTTTTTAATATTATTTGTACTGCTGATTATATATATGACATGATTGTTTCAAAAAGAAACCGATTCGAAATTCGAAAGTCACTAATTTTGTTACTAATTTAATATGTTTATATACATTTAGCCATACAAATCTATGTAAATATCATCACTGCGAATTATGATTTAAACAATTTATAAATCAATAAGCCGATAATGTATATTAATAAAAAATGGTTAACTGACTCTTTCATTTATTAAAAATATAAATGATCCCGAACCCTTCATCTTCCAAACTTTGCCGACTTATTTCACAAAATTCATTGTATGACTGAATTTAAATGTGGTAGAATTAAGATATTTATCAATAACAAGACGGAATAAACATAGTTAAAATAAATTTTTGATTGTAACTTATCCGATAACGCAGAGATTCGATTAATCCAACACTTCGAGCAAGAAAATATCCATCACCATGGGCATCTCCAAAAGCAAGGTAAAAGAGAGAGAGAGAGACAGAGAGAGAGAGAGAGAGAGAGAGAGAGAGAGAGAGAGAGAGAAAACAAAATCGGCAAAAGTCGGTCGTCACTGCACAACAAAAGGTATATACAAAACCAAATTGAAATCGGTGATCACTTACTAGGAGTGCACTCATCGCGCGAGACGGAGACGTCACTGCACGAGTGGATGAAACAAACAGTGCGCGGCCGCGGTGCCAAGAGGGGCGTTTTATACGAGGTCCGCGAAGGTTCGTAGCCCACCGCCACTTCTGCCGTTCAGTATTGCCGCCGCTCTGTGCGGTGCTGCTGCTGCTACAGCAGCACAAGCCGAGATCCCGGCTTCATTCGCTGCATCGTCTGGGCGCAGAGAGCGAGAACACTTTGCCATTCGTATATACAGCACATAATATACATATATATCCGAGCCGTGAACCCACCACGCCCCGACAAGCTGCAAAGACTATAAAATTATACAAAGCTGTGCGCGCGACCCATGCATGCCGCGCTCCCGTGCATGTGTCGAACCGAACGCGATAGACTGTTGGCCGCGGCGGCGGCTTTTTCTCTTCTTAATTCGCACATCGCTTTGCTCTCTCGCGAATTCGCTGAGGCAATTAGAGAATATGCTTAGAGCTATTTTGTCTGTTTGCAAGAGGCACCTGGTGTGTGTGTGTGTGTGGATGAAGGCATGAGAAAATAGATGCGAAATTGTACACTTCCATGGCGCGAGCGTTATTTATTTCATCTGGTTGCGCGAGGCTCGCGCGGGACCATTGTGCGTTCTGAAGGAGAGTCGAGGGAGCGCCGATTTTTCTCAGCTTCTATATATATATGTGTGTGTGTGTGTGTGGCTGTGTGTGTGTGCTCGTTTGGTTGGATTAGCTGGGAATGGCTGGATTTGATAAGTTTGAATAATCGAAAGAGGCTTTTAATTGAGTTTTATATTATTCTTATTTGGAGCTCCATTCATGGAGTAATGATGGCTTAATACACCTTAAATTGAATAGAAAATATCGTGAATTTTATTTTTATAAGAAATATATGAACATATTAATATGAATTATTCATCATTTAAAGGACTGAAAAAATAAGATTTAAAGGAATTAATTACGACTGCATCATAATGGGTTGGGTTTGGTGCCGATAAATTTTTGAAAGTAATTTGATCAGGTTAAAGTTATGCTGAATAGGTCAGTTAATTATATTTTTTGTTTACTTTGGAAATATGAAAATTTTAATCCAGAGTGCAAATTTTTCTGATTATTTTCATATAAAATACATATAAATATTTATGTATAAATTTTCATTGAACTTTCTCAACAGCTTAAGTATAATTTCAGATTACCAGAGCTGTAATCAATTTTTCGTGCAAGCCAGTTAGCCTCAGTTACTCAAGGTCCAGCTAAAAATACAATAATGATTCTCGTTACACATTACAAAACAAAAAAATTTTAAAAAAGCCTTCTATGCCTATTTTGATGCGAACAATCACTGGAAACAGCTCCAGATTACAGATTTTCAATTTCCATTTTCATTTTGAAATCGAATTTCGATTTGTTACAAAACAACAAGACCGCGGATAAGTGCCCTCCGAAAAAAATCACGAATCTCAAGGTAAGGATCGTTCGGGAATGTTGTTCACCTTTAAGGAGAGCTCCTTTCGCGCGCGTGCAGCGAGTCTTTTCACTTCCTCGTGTATATACGTGCTCTCTTAAGCGTTGACACTCTGCAAGCAGCTTGAATTTTTCTTCGTTACACGGCGGCAGCTCAAAGGGAATTTCTTATGCATGAGATGCAGACTCTGTGAATGGGAAAACGAGCTCCGCGATTTTCGTCCAGATGCCCTATGAGAAACAGATCTTCGATATTTTGCTTTGTATCGCGGCCTTTTTACAACACTAACTCTGCAGTCGAGATTTTTTTTTTCAACCAGGCGAAAGATTGTCTTATTGTTCCAGATACCTTTGAACTTTTCTTGTATGTAAATTGAAATCGTGTTTAACGCAACAGAAGAAGTGTTTATGTTCGTCAAATTTTCATTGCACTATAAATTTGAATTCAGCAAGATTTTCTATTTATTATTTAATAGCTGATATCAGGTGCAGTCCGAAAGCTTCATTTCGAAATGTTTATATTTAAGCAAAGACTAATATTTTTTAACAAATAATTTTATTACTTGAATAATTATTTATAATTTTTTATATTAAAGCTTATAAAATGTAGCAATTGTTACTTATACTACACATTCAAATTTGTTATTGAATATCATGAAAATTTAAATCATTAAGTTATTATTGATATTAATGTTAAAATAAATGTAACTACATCACAAAAATGCACTGTGTACAATGAGAATACTTATTTGAATTTTGAAAACAATACAACAATAAAAAGTAATATCTTAATTATTTGAGTTTGAATATCATTTCAAATTTTAATAAAGTATCTTGAGAAATCTTTAGTAAACACCAGATGTAGCTACTTGAATACAAAGGTTTGATCTCCATCTAATAGAAAGGAACTGAACTTCAAAATTTCTTCGGTAAATGGTAATGCAGTTTGGGTTGCACTGTTACCCATTGGCCAGTGCGCCACAGTATATCTAGAGAACTATAAGAGCAATTATACTTTGAGAGAGCAAGAACAGAGGGCGCGTCTGGATCACAACTGACGTCATCATTCCTTGCTGCTCATATAATAAGGATATGCCTTTCAAAAGATCGCAATAAGCATAAAAGTTTGGATGTTCCTACAGTTCGTACCATCAAAGGTGTTATAATTCAATTTTATAAATATATTCATGACCGTCAAGGCACCAGTTTTCGAATACTTAAAAAAACAACGGCAACCAGTTTTCGACCAATTTTATTCTTTCAAAAACATATTTTATTTATACTTCCCATACTTTACACCGTAATTTTCAGTTATATAGTAAATATTGTATTGCTAATAAAGTGTGCAAAAATGGGGTCCCTATCGAAAACCGGTGCTGTGACGGTATCGAGTCTTTCTTTTTATTAATCCGATATAATGTTCATTGCATAATCAACATCAAGTTCAATTGTGAAGCTGTACACATATTCCTTGGGCTTTCTTTAAATTTTTTCTTCAGGTATTGAATTTTAAATAAAATGTTAAAATGACTAATTTTGAAATAATTTTTACAACAACATGTATAGTAAGTTGTTGTTCTTATTTTGATTACTTTTAATACTATATTGATGAGTAGAGATTTTAGGTAGTGGTGAATATGACCAGTTGAAACACATACACTTACAAGGATAGATGCATAACAAGTAAATTCAGAACAACAGAGCATTAAATACTACCAATAATGACAGGTAGTGTGGGAATCACATTAAATGACTCTCATAGAACCAGAATAACATTCTGGCTATGCAAGATGAAAGAAAATATAACGCTGGGAGACTTGCTCCACTATGCCCTATATAAATAAAAAAAAATGATTTTACGGCAAGTTAAAAGTCGCTAATAAATTTGAAAGTAGGCGTGTACTATTTTGTAGAAAAATTATTCAATAAAACAATTGTTTCATCAGTTTGGTAAACGATTTTTTGGCGTAATCCGTCATTATTTAATTTAAATAATTGCAAAAATTTTCCCTATACCAGGAACGTGCAAATTGATTTTTCCCCAATTTATTTTCAAGTATAATTTATTGCCGTGGACAAGCATAGCGCATACGATATTTTGCAATGTCGTTTATCAACCTGACCACACTTCCCTAAACAATTTTTTTCCATTTCGGCGTCGATTTTGTAATACAACGAACGCGGGACCAAAGCAATTTCGAAAATCGTCCTTAATTTATCTGTTCGCGTCTAAAAAATAAGAAGAACGAGTAATTACCCTCGCAGCTTTATTACGTTTTCATGGGATCATTCGTTCGCTCATGCCGGATTTTCTCTGGCGCGGCTGCCCCTCTAATACGCTCATTTTTTTTGTCGAGCACGGGAGCGCCAGAAATGTTTATTATAGCACAGCAAACAAATTGGACTCTATTTTTGCGTTATGCATCGAGAGAACAAGCCGCCTATGGAATTTTAGGGATTCCACGAATAATAATTACATTATTCTTTAACTTGCAATTTTATGGAGATTTCTTCCACATCATTAGATTTAATTTACCGACTTAAATATTTTATTGACTTACACGAAATAAATTATTAAGAGAAATATTGTGCCTGTGCACGACTGAGCGAGCATACTTCGGCTGCTTATATATTATATATTTTTTAATTTACCACGCGCGACAAAAAAGATTATTATTAAATTTTACAAAATTGGCGCAACTAAGACTTGGTCAGTGCTGTAAGAAAATGCCACCGACCATAACTCGAGGCGAGAATTTTAGAATTTCTGAAGCTAAAAGTACCAAGTGTAAAAAATGAAAACGGCTATTATCACGGGCTAAGATACGGAAATACCGATATGTAATAAGGTAAAGCAAAAAATATTTGTAAATAAGACGATTTACGTGGAAGTATAAGTAGTTTACAGGAGCACGTACCAATTACAAGCTTGTACCAATTACTTAACACCATGCACTTAATGTTGCTTTTTAAAGATACGTGCAGATTTTCAGTTCGTTATTTTGTAAAAATGTTTCCAACCAAACCTTTCGTATTGATTAACATAACTTCTTAATAGCCCTTATAACGTTCTGACTTTAGAAACAGAAACTTTTACCTATACGACTGATTAACAATAGTCGGACAAATTTTTGCCTTAGCATACAGTCAGAAATGCAATATTCTTAAAACTTAGTAGTATTCTTAAATCATTACTTGTCTTCATTATCATAATAAGATTCTTTGTCAGTTTATAATCAGATTCTGATTGAATTTTGTTTTTCGCCTAAAAATGAATTTTGAATTATGCAATTAGAAAAAAGCATTAATTTGATTTTAATTATTTCCGTTAGCTACTATAGAAAGTATAATTTTGATGCAAATAGAAAGTATAAATCAGATACGTACACATTAATAATGAAGTAACGGTTATAAAGTATTCTTCATTTGTAATCTTTCTGTACATCTATCAAGCAATATTTAATTAATGATTACATATATGCAAAAAAAAATTATTAGTCTATTATGGTTTTTGATTAATTTTACTATATTTTCCTAACTACGTATAGAAAGAATTTCCGTTCATTTCAAATAAAACACTGAAGCATTTATAATTGTAGGATTATCATTTCAGATAATAGTAAAAGCTGGTGAATATTTTAAGATTTATTATAAACCGTATTATTACTCCACTGATTTTATCGATAATTGATAACCAGTTGCATAGCTAGCTAGTATTAATTGATCATCTAGATGATCAATTACTGAAGCATTCCTTCAGATTTGCATTTTATTATAAAAAAATATAAAATATATTTCTCAGTACAATAACCTTTCTTGGAATGTAATAAAACTTCCATTTTGAACTGAAATTTTTTATTACGAAATTACAAATTTCAAACACTGCCGGGGTAACCATCAACTAATATTGTGAAACCCATTTAAAACCAAATCGTAGCGAACGCAATAAAAGTGAAATAATTTACTTTACGAATTCTTGTGCCGCAGACTCTATGTTCTGGCTGCTTAGTGAAAGAAAAATAATGTTGTTCACGTGACGTGCATGCAGGAAAAATCATGGCTATACGACCTCCCATTGTCCTTGGATTTCTTGATCCTTTGATATTACATTCACCTGTCTACAAGAAGCAATGATCAAGCATGAAGATGGTATTTAATAAAAATATTTTAATTTTTATATATTCTAAAACATTATGTAAGCACATATGATTGTACAAATGAATTCATTTTTAACATAGTGACTGTGCACTCGACGTAAGGGAAGGAATTAGACATGTAAATCTAATTAAGGAGGTGTGAAAGTCAATTTGAATTTCTAATTTTTCTCATAAATTTTACCTACTGAATACTGAATAAATGTTTAAAATTGAAAAGTACACTTCAATTTACACAAGACTCAAAATGACTTATTTCCTGTGCGCTAATATTATAAAACTCAGCAAAACATTAGTTAAATTTCTTATTGGCATTCGTTAAATTTAGACACTAAAAATTTTAAAAAATTATCAAAAAAATATTGTCTATACATAAGCACGTACACTCAAATTAAATGTGCTAACATATATTCACTCTTTTCCTCTCCCTTTTTCTAGTTCTCTTTCATACCCGCTTCAGAGTGTATACAGATGTACACATTCACGTACATCAAAAAATGATGGGAACTCGCGTTGAGGCCAGCTATATAACGAAACCTAATATATAACAAAAAGATTGATGGGATTATTGTACATTGCAAAGTTATAGGTATTACTTTAGTTTAATATCATCGCACAGATTTATACTTACGAAATATTTGGCACCAGAAAGCTATATTTCATTTTCATATTGTAATACAATACCATCTTTAATGGGATTCGTAAGAATGAAATATATCCGAGCACGGTATACTTGGAATTTCTTTAACTTCTTAACGTCATCTGCATGAGAGAATTATAGACGATAAAGCTAACAACAGTTGACACTTTATGGTTTTATAGACAAAAAATATATAGATCAAAACGATGTAATCCACGAAAAGCACACTATAATTTTCAAAACCAATAAAGTTTACAACAAAATTGATACAAACTTTTTGAGGGCCTCAATTCTCATTCTCTCCCCCTGAATGTCTTCATAAATTCCACTATATCTATATTCCAGTCGATAATCAATGCCGCTAAAAGTAAGAGCCCCATTAAATCGCAGCTTGTCAATTTTTTCCCCAAACAAAAATAACAGTCGCCCATTAAATAGCGACTGTATACCATTACACGGGCACGGATAATCAAACGTGAATTTCGTCAATGATACGCAAAAAATTAATTACACTCTAATACCACCCGTAAATAACGCAAAATTAATCGCAATCCGACGAACACCGGTTGTAAAATCTGGCATGTAATCGTTCAAAGTAAATCGACAGCATAGGATAAGACCGACCCTTCTTATTCGCTCTATACGCGGGGATTCTCACGAGAGGCTCGAGGGAACAATTTGGGCGGAAAAAATAAAGAGCCAATAAAAAGGTTTCGCTCACGATACATTATCACAGGTAGCTTAAGTAACGCTTTTTCGCGACTTGCTCTTGCACTGATTCTGCTGCTGATGGATTATAGTCAAGGTATGAGTAGATCACCAGGTTTAGTGGTGCAAATAGCTTACAAATTGTTCCGAATCTTTCTCGAATGTAGTCCGCCTCTAGATATAAAGCGCGACCTAGATAAGTGATATTCGATATATATTACTGAAATTTTCTAGGAATGCCGATTGCTTTTGAACTTATAACCTCTATATAGTGGAAATATGCGGAAGAAGCTGTTATGTTAGGATTAATGCTCCGATTATGGTCTTACGTGTTTCTCGCTTTTTGAAGGAATAATGACTTAGATAATTATTGAATGATGCGTCCCCGCAATTTGATGATGAAAGTTTTCACTTTAGTACTTTTTTTTATGAAACCTTTCGTCTATAACTACTGACCGACTATGCACTTAAATGCTGACTGAAGCATTGATGTTAATAAAATACAGTTTACATCCAAGAATAGCTTTTATTGCTCGCTCAATTGTATGCAAAGCTGTAATGGGATTTTTATTCACTTGAAATTATTAAAACAGTAGTGAAGCATTTAATTTTGGGCGAGTTGCATATAGTATAAAAATGTTATATTGCCCAAAAAAGTATACCGTTCGTTCTTCGCAAGGCTTTCATTATATTCCTATGCAATCAGAGTTTTAATTGTTTTCAAAAGGCATTTAAAATTTGATTTATACTTTTACTTTATACCAGATTTCAAAGTAAATTTTTTGTTCACAAAATATTGATTTCAGTGAATTTAATAGATAGAATATTAATTATACAAATGTTTACTTATCAGATACTATTGCTTTTGTTAAAAAATCTTCTATACATACACTTAGATACAAATGTAAATAATTAATTTATGAATGTATTATAGAATGGTATGCTATCTTGTATATATATATATATATATCTGTAATCGATAAGTTATCCCAAGTGCAAAGTTCTAGCTTTGTTATTCGGAAACGTATTCATCGCTATATGGGATTACAAAGAATCATGGAGAATTGTGTAGACTTGTGTCTAATGATATACAATTATGTAGATTGCATACAGTTATATAAGCACATATAAGCGTTTTTACAAGAGTTATCAAATCGAAAAATTGTATTATTTCATAGTCTATAATAAATGTAGAATTGCAGTGTATACTAAATAACATTTTGCAACTAAGTATTAAAAGTCTATCGATTTCCAAATTTTCGTTCTATATTCACGCGATGAGTTATCTGATTCATTGTATTAAACAATCAGCAATTATCTTTCAATGAAATGATAGTATTCTGGAAACGTAAACTACAAATATAGCTGTTTCAAGAGAAGTTATATGACCTGCATAAATATGTCTTCCATTTCCTAAGCCAACATAAAAGAATTGTAATCGCATTTGGTCTATCCTTAACTTAAAATGGTCTGATCGTTTACAAAATCTTGAAAAAGGATCCTCTAACATTTATATTTTATTTTTTCAACTAAAGCGATAAAACATATTGTTTAAAATTAAAATGGAAAAATGCGTAACACGGTATTTGCATAGAACCTTTCATTTCATCGTAAAAAAATCAATTTTTTGATAGTATACAATTTCCTAGACTATATAATTAAGAAAATTCATCGATGTTTAACCAATCTAGGCAAACAAATTTTGGTGTTGCAACTATTCTATAAGAAATGCATTATTTATAAAATTATCTATTTTTAAACAAAGTATTATGCATTTTTAAAGGAACTATTTACATTGTAAGAACAAGAAAACGAGTGGTGTCGAATTTGCAGAAAATTGTTCAGTAGATACTTTAAATTTTTGTACAAAAGCGTGAATTGGTCTATTTTTACAAGGTTCTTGAAACTGTACTGCAAGGTTGTTGCAACGACATTCTATGGAAACTCATTAAAGTAATAAAATCGCACGTCATGCTGAATAATATGTTGTTTAAATATTTTTTATTACTCACGTTTTTGCGAAAATTGTTGATTCTGATTTATTTCTGCAATCGCGGAGTGTTTATCTAGTATTTTGAAACCGCGAAGAGTGAATATGACTTATTAAAACTTTTATATGCATGGGAATTTTCTTCTCTTACTTCCAAAATTCGATTTCCCGAATTTAGAGGTACCAAGCGCTTGCACCATTAGGCATAAAAAAAAAATATCCAAAATTGACCTTTATTGGGAGTACGAAACAACTGCTCAGACATAAAGAACTACCAGTGAACGCAATAAAAGAAATTATACTTGATAGCAGCTATCATCTCATTAAAAGTCCATCAATTGTTTTAGTGCGAAAACAAGGATCTGCAAGAAAGAGTGTATTAATCGTCAATTAAATGGATAATTATTGTTCATCAAAGTTTTTCGATTCCGAGAAACGGCAAGTTTGGGCAAACGCATTTTAATTTCGTCGGACAATCGTACGCGCCTGAGCGCGGCTCGCTTTTATGCGGCTCAGAACAGTACGGCTTTAAAATGCGACTCGACTCATTTGCTTAGGCTCAATAAAAAGGGAGAAACAGATGCATATTGTGCACCCGACGAGCCTCTCGCAAGTTAATCTACATTCCTGACTGTCTCAATTTAAGTTGTTTTCTTGCATGTGGTCTAAGCTATTCTAGTACAGCAGAAAAATAGAGAGAGAGGGAGAGAAAAAAAACAGAACGTTTCGGCCTATTCTTTTGCCGCCACGCTCACGAGCGCGAAAAGCGCGCATGGTAAAAAGCCCCCCTATAGCCAAAGCCATGCATATAGAGGCTATACGGTCCTCCCCTCCGACACCGCGCATATAGACCCCAACCCGCGCACGGACCATTCAAGAAAATCGTCGATCGACGGCCGCGCACGCCTAAAAACGAGCGGCTATTTTTTTTTCTTCTCCTGCAGCTGCCCCCTTTTGCCCCTTCCCCCCGGTCAGCCGATATCTCGCTCTGACCATATAGCTTCCTGGGATTTTCTAAAATACCTCTCGCGTGTGTTCTCTCGCTCTCCGTCTCCGTCTCTGTCTTTCGCCTCGCGCTCTTCGAGTGTGTGTGTGTTACGCCACACCGATCGCGCTCGCGCGGTATGCGCCGCCAACTCCGTGCACGGGCTATGCGCGGCTGCAAAAGACTCTCTCCCTTCCTCGCGAGGCCCGATAATACCCCGGAGGCTCTAACAGAGCTAGAGACGCGCGGCCGCGAGCGCTCGCCGAGTTGGCTCGTTACCGGAGGCGAATGACTTTAAAAAGCGGCTACCGGGGGAGAGCGCTTGGTTGTTGGGGCCCAATTACACGGCCACCACCGCTGCCTATATAGAAAAGTCCGCGCAGGCCCGACCAACAGATTTCTTCAAACTTGACTCGCGGTGACATCACTTCTTCACCGCTGCCGCCGCACATCGCACGCCGTACTGCTACCCCCTGGATCGCTTGGATCTGCTGCCGCTACTGCTGCTGCTTCCTCGTCGTCGATTGACAACAGTGGGATATTTTCTTAGTGCGCGACTAAATTTTTTTCGTCGCCATGAAGTCGATAGTGAGTGTTAGCGTTTACGAGCTTCATTATTGCTTCTGCTTCGTTATAAATATTTTCTGCTTTTTGCTTTTGCCACGGTGGAGCAGGTGCTAGGTTTGAAAGGGTAGTTTTACGGTTGATTTGGTGTAGTTTCAAAGAGCCGTTGATAAATTTTGGACGCCATCAGGGCAGAATTGGAATTAAAGCTGTAAAGGAACTTTCAAATAGCGTTGCGGAACTAGAGTAAATGCCACCCTTAGATGGCTAAATTTTAATACGCGAAATTTTCTTTTTTTTTTGCGTTTGGTGCAGTATAACAATGGGCTTTCAGATTGAATCGCAAACATTTATCAAAATTAAATATCTCGTTAATAATTTTTTTCTTTTCAATGATTTTGAAAAATTATAGAAAATTATTCGGTAGTCCCTTTTCGAACAAAATGCATTTAAATTGTAATAAAGTGCAATTCCCTAATTCAGATTTAAGGAAATAATTTTTATTATCATGCTTACTCAACTTTTTAACGATGAGCAGCATAATAATTTCAATATAATATTATTGTTATACAGAATTTTATAGATTTATTTAACTAAAAACATGATTAGTTGCCAAACCGAGAACTTACCTTTCTAAAAATATATCATTTTTTAAAATGCTTTGATCTTTACTTCTAATGTTAAAATAAATGTGAAAATATAACAATACATTATATTTTTATAAAATATTATTTTCTATTTCGGCTTATAAGGGTAATGTATGTAAAAATGTATTGCAAGATGAACGGTTTGGTGGTCAATGCAAGAGGTCAATGTATTAGAATCAAATAACCATTAAGTATATTGGAATCTTTACTGATATAATTCTTTAATAATAACATACGTATTTTTCATTCATATAGATGGATTTCTTTGAGAAAGGAATAAAGGATTCTTAAAAAGTTAATAATTTTTAAGTTTTTATTGAATAATATAAGATGTTATAAATGTTAGAATAAATATCCTTTATGCTTAATATTAAAAAAAAATTTTCTAAAAACTTATATATGAGAATACTAATATTTTTTCTTAAGAAATAGTAAGTAACGTATTCTCATTTTAAATTAAACAATTATTGAAATAAAATTTGATTAAACATCTAGCTATGTAATAAATTCTATTATACCGCACACAATTTTTATTATGACAGAATAAATTGTATAACATATACATTATTTACATAATGTAGATTTGCAAAACATTCTTATTTTTAGTTTAGAAAAATTACTACATTAATCACTGGTAGCATCACGATACTATAAAACAGGAATCTATCATTTGATCAGGATTTTCTATTCATTTGCATATTGATGCATTTGTTTTTAAAAATATGCTCAAACGGCGTAAAATTAACTTTATTAAAGGAACGTTAAGCAATATAGTTGAAATAAAAACATTTATGAAAAAAATCACATATCTTGTCAATAATATAAATTAAATCCTTCGCGTTTAGAATCTATCAAATCAGTTACTCAATTAATGATTCCAAAAGGTTTTATCACTTACAACATTTATAATACACGTTTATCGTACATTGGTCAGAAAGTATTCTTAAACTATTTTTTACTATGACAATCGATAAAGAAATTAGAAATGACTATACTACAGAAATATTCTCAATATTATGTAATCTACATTACATGTAATAAATGATTTAAAGAAATCGATATTCCACAAACTTTTATTTCTTAAACAATTAGCAAACGTTGAAAAAAATATTATTTTACAAAATAACTGCGAAAGTTTATTTAATTCCTAAGGTATTAATATTGTTTTCTGTTCAGAAAAATAATACATTTCTAACTATTTACATAATCCAAGCTACAAAGGCAGTCTTAGGAGTTTTTATAAGAAGTATGCAAAGTAGAGCGTGCGAACGAAAAACTACTTGCTTGAAACATAAATCTGTAATTTTTGTCTGCGCAATTAAAATGCTTTAAATTCTTAAAAAAAATCTTGTTAAGCTATTCTTTGACACTGCCTATTTTTAGAAAACTTACCTAGCATATTGACTTTTTACTAACACAGCATGTGCTGTACACACTGTGTACGCATATTATGCAGCATCATACAAAGCGCAGTAACTTTTTTTACCGTTAAGATATAACGCTAATTGACGTTTGAAAATTGGCCACAACGCATAATTCTTTGCGTTAATGCATGCGAAACACTTTTATGTACTCTTATTTTACCTTTTATTTTTATAAATTGACTTTTTGAAAAAAACTGAAACTTTGTTTTAATGAAAAAAAAACACGATTCTTAAACATTAAAACTGACTTTTTGATTTTTAGTTTTTAAATTTTTTTCGTATCGCAAGTCTTGTATATCGTTCTTTTGTTATTTGGAAAAAGGTAGTTTTCTAAAACAATAGATTATAATTTTTGAATGCCTTCATCAATCTTTAAGGTAGATTTAAGGTAGTTCTTGCGCTACTGTATTAGTTAAAACTTTATAATAACTAACTAAAAATATAAGACTTTTCCTATATTGAAAATCAAAATATTACAAAAGTTGAATTTTAGTTATTATGTTATGTCATAAAATTAAAAAATAAGCACTTTCTACAAAAATTATACTCTAGTGCGATTTAACCGAACGTACAACATAACCCCGAAAATGTCTTTTTATACAATCTATCAAATACTTCTGCAATCTAAGCATTCCTCAATAAATTTGAACATAGTACTTATCAAAAGTCGAGATGCCCACATCGGTCGAGCTTCTCGTAGTCATGGAGAAAAATGATAAAACTATGAAATTTATTTAAATATATTTTGTAACTAGTTGGTCAACAATTCAGAAACAAAAATCTGGCATTTTATTAGTCTGCGCTTATTTCGTCTTAAATTTCAAGTATATTTATCAATACTCGTTCTCACAAATCAACCGAAGAAAAATATTTTTCACGTCCCGACAGCAGTACTGCAATGTTAGAGTTTAGTAAATTTGCAAATTTTAATGGATAATATTACAAAAACGAGGATGTCAATCAATCCAGAATTTCGCATACATATTCGTTACTATAACTGTATTTATTTTGTACTAAATTTCATACAATTGGCAATACCTTCGATTTAGAAAAAACCTACCTAAAAGATATTTGAATTATTCTTTTTTACGGATTGATTTATATGAACTCATATGTAATGTAATTTTCATGCCTACGCTTTATTGATTTCTGAAAAGCTTCATATGCATTGTGGCATTAAAAATTGATATAATTTTTAAGCCAATATTTTAGATAGAATTCTTTAAAAAGAACTATTATGTCATACTAGACTTAAAAAGAAATAGATACGCAAAAAATGATCTTTCGTTACTTACTAATACTGCAATTTGAAGGTATGCTAAAATGTTACAAGTATATATATATGTATATATTGTGGTACAGTCTGTACAAAAGTGTATAGTGCACTTTGTTTTTTATATTGATATGATTTTTACAGTATTTATATTATAGTATCTTATGGTATATAATTAATAAATTTCCTTAAGTCCTTAAGTTTTTTTTTAAATTATTTTAATTAAAGAATGATTAATAAATCTTGATGTATGGTGTCTCATTTAATTTGCATTTACGAATCCTTCTAAAGTATAATTTTTTCCATATTAATTATTTAATATATGATAAATTAATATCTGTTTAAAATTTTTTGGTTATGGTAAGATATAGATATTTTTTTTTTCATGTACTTAAAAGTTTGTTTGATGAAATAGATTTATTGTAAAGTATTTCTTCTAGGGGCATAAAAAGATCATTGTTAAGAATATATAAAATATGTATGTTTTGCTATACACGCTATTTTATTAGAAAAAAGAAAGAAATCGGGTATATAAATCTCTGTAACTTGAAAATGGGTTAAGAATTTTTTTATAATGAAAGTGTATAAAAAGTAAATAAAGTTATCACCAAACCTTATCTCAAGATAGAAGTATAAATATAAAGAATTTTTTTATTTAAGATTTTTCATATATTCGATAACATGGAATATAAAATTTTGTTTTTAAACATTCGGTATAAATGTTAAAATTAAATTCCACATTAGAAATAGTAAATACAAATTCTAAATTTTTATTATTAATTTTGAATAAAGATGGCTGATATAAAATTTAAAGTCTATATTTGAAATTTTAATAATAACTGCCAAATTTGAAAATCCACATAATTAAAATGCCAAATCTGGTCTCCTATCACCGTTTTTCAATCTTTTTTTATATGCATGTGTGTGTATCCCCTTTGGGGCTTATTTTATTTACTTATTTTTTTTGGTTCCTACGTTTTTTGGGCATTATAATTTTTGGGCTACATTATTTTTAGTTCCTTCATTTTCTGGTGAATTGCAGCTCGTTATTTATTAAAATTTCTTGCCTAATTGGAGAGTTATTTTTTCCTTTTTCGTTCCAGGCCTTTCTCGTTCTTTTTATCGCTGTCTGTTTAGCAGAGCAGCAGGAGAATGCACCACAGCGACAGTCACGTGCGCCGCAAGGACACATTCAGTACAGCGATCCTGATGGTAATATTTAAAAAGAAAGTCCATCATTCGTACTTATAATTAAATCTCATTCAAATGCGTAAATCTACACTCGGAATGCAATAAACCAACGACGGTAATTGCCTAAAAAACGCATTAAATAGCAAAGATCCCTAGCGCTACTGGTGATTTAATTAAACGCAAACATAATCTAATTAAAAGCAATTAAACCAATGTATCGGTAACTTTCGATCTAACGCGCGCACTTTCAAAACACAAACTTTCTACTTTATCCGATCGATCTATCTTCCTATTCATTTTACAATATAATAATCGGCATAATGCGCGCCCATTTGCACTCGCTTCCGAGGCCGCGGCTATCATGGGAATCGAATCTTAATGAGAAAAATAATCATACTTTTTTCCGGAATAACGAAGGCTTGAAAGTTAGCTGGAAGCTCTACGCGCCGTACGCGCAATGGAAGTCCCACTTGGAGAATCCCCAGCGCAATCAGAGAGCCGAGAGCGGAACTGCCCAGCCCACCCTGGGACCTCACGCTGACCTGATTAAGCCTGTTCCTGCTGTCGAGGAGAAGACTGCTCAGCCTGCCCCTGTTGCGCAACCTTTGCATCAAGTGCAGGTAAGGTTCAAAATGTTCTATGCAGAAGCTCAAATTTTATAGATTGTGTTCAGGAAGGTCAATCAAAATTGTCCATAAAAGTATTTTGTAATTGAATCAATTCAAGGAATTCCTCTCAACTATTATTTCATTTATGTGTATAAATTATTATAATTTTAATATTATAGTTATGCCCCATATCATCCACATGTTTAATTAATTGTGCTTAAAATTTTTAAGTAATAGTTTTTTACAATCGATACTAGAATTCCAATCAGTTCAATGTCGTACATAAGTAATATTTCTTAATGTTTAAAGTTCAATGTCGGTTATTTCGCAAATTCCAAGGAAAACCTAACTTCCAGTATGATTATACATTTAATTTTTTAATTTTTAATAGTCATAGAAATTTAATATTCTAATATAAGGGAGAAATAAGGCAATGATATTTACAAATGTAAATATTAGAGTATTTCCTCCAAATTCTGCAGTAGTGCAGTTAGAAAAAGTAATAAAAATTGTACTTCACAATTTTATGATCATATAAAATGTAGATATAAAATGTGACCACTGAGGGTCTGGTATTCTCAGAAAAATCCATAAGTAACACTTTCAAAAGAAAGAGTAGGTGTTAGTGTGTCTATGGATTTTTAATATAAATAGACTTTAAAAGCATTTATAAGCTTTTATTTGAATTTCTTATGTGAGAAAATCTGCTGTACGAGATTATAGTAATTTCAACGAGCAGTCAAATACTTCAGTACACTTTTTCACGTGTTATGTGAATATGTAAACATTCGCATAAATTTAATGATTCACTCGTAAGTTTTAAATTAAATTTTTTATCTAATAATTCAATTCCATATAAAAATTAACTTTAAGACTACATTGGACTTAGGATATACTTTCATTAATTACCTTGCTTTAACACTTTTATATTATTATATAATTTTACTGAAATTAATTTTAGTGTACTTAATAGAACGTTAATGAAAAGTTCTATTTTTAAAATTAAACATTTATCTTTGGCCACATTTAGAAAATAAATTCATTCTAATAAAAAATATTTAAGTTAAAAATATACTACTTTAATATTGTAAATATGCGTTTTAAATTATAATAATTAAAACACTTAAATGAATTTGTTAGGAAGTGTAAACGACTTATCGAAACGGAGTTACTAATAGGATTTCCATAGTAAAGAAAACGCTGGTCAGCTACTTTATTATTATTAACTTATTATTATTAATATAAGGCTCCATCAGTTTTATGAATCGTATATGTTCTGAACCAAATAAAATTTTATTTGTTTCATTGCCCACATCTTATAACCTGACTGCAATGTTTATAAATCATCGTAGACTATGTGGGAATACAAGCATAATTTTCGAATCGTAATTGGTACGATCATAAGCATTTGGATAATATGCCATATCTCTTTCACTTAACGTCAACAAAATTGATAGCAGTAGTATATCAATTAGGTATGCAGAGAAAGTGCATAATTATACTCTCGCATTTGATTGAATAAACTCCACGCATAAGTGCTTTTTCAGACACATAAATATACTCACTATAATAAGAATTGATCTGCTCAATCTTCAGTTAACAAATCAAACGTAAAAGTAATTTCATCTTCTATCAATCTATATCTTAGGTTCAATACAAACCCTACTCAATGGTACCAACGCATATCAAGCAGCTCATTCTCGAGATGTACGAGCCTCAAGGACCATACGTTGACCCCGCGGTCTACATTTACCGTGCTCATGCTGAGCCCGAGGAAGAGCAGCCGAAAGAAGCCGCAACCGAGCAGGAAGAAACCGCTCAATCTACCTCTCAGTCGCAGCTCAACGCCGCTCAACCCCAATTCGAACACATCCCCAAGTTCCAAACCAAGTATCCAGTGAACAAAGCCAAGGTCGGTTACATCCAGTACAAGGAAGAGCAGCCAGCCGCCGCTGCTTCGGCAGTTCCTCAGTACGGTGCCATACCCGATAGGAAGGTGCAAGAGTTCAGTGCCCAGTACAACATTGAAAGAAAAGCCCAGGAATACAGTGTGCCCCAGTACAACGCCGAAAGGAAAGCCCAGGAATACATCGTACCTCAATACAACCCCGAAAGGAAAGCCCAGGAGTACAGTGTACCTCAGTACAACGCTGAACCGAAAGCTCAGGAGTACAGTGTACCACAGTACAACGTTGAAAGGAAAGCCCAGGAATACAGTGCTCAGTACAACGCCGAGGAACAACAGCAGCAGCCGCAGCAACAGCAGCAGCAGCAGCAGCAACCCCATCAGCTGCAGCAATACCAGCAGCAGAGCAGTGCCGACGATAGTATGCCCAAGGAGCTCCACCAGCTGTTGAACCTCCAGGCTCAGACGCCCTACCACGTCATTGCCAACAGGATCTTTTACAAGCCCAAGACTATCTTCGTACCGAAGCCCCTGACCGACGATACGAAAGGACCCTACAAGTACCGCAGCAAGGTCTACTTCGTGAAGAACGAGGAGGAAGCGGAAGCGCAAGCAGAGACCAAGGAGCGAACAGAGCGAGAGGAGCCGAAAGAGAAGGTGAAGGAGCAGGAGCCTGAGCAACAACAGGCAGAGCCGCAGCAGCAGGAATAGGATATTGTCTATGTAGTAGCATAAATAAGGGAGTTTAATCTTTGGATTGGATGAACGGTGAATTAATGGATACGAAGAAGCTGATAGAGAACCAGATTGGCGGGGTTTTCCGATTCTAGGTGAAAATCTGCGTTTGTAATCTGGGCTGTTGCGTCATCACGCTTTCTTCGATCGCATTCGAATGTTTTAAAGTGATTTAATATCCTTTTGTAATCTTACGGTGCCAAAAAATTTTTGTACGACGTAGTAATTTTAGTACTTATCTCATATTTTAGAACGGAGTACAGTTGTACCAGTAAATGATTAGGAATCGATGTTTTCTTTTAACGACGACTTTAATCGACGTTTCCGAATTACGTTTTTGTTAACAACTATAGGGATTGCGCTAGTCTGCGAGGACCTGTAAATTTGAAAATTGTGCTCGTAGATAGCTATTGTCCAAGATCCCGTGAGCGTTTGCTGGTACGGCTGTTCTAGAAATACTGTATCAATAAAAATGATTTCGCATTCCTATAAATGATCGAGCATAAAAGTTACAACAATAATTACCTGGAGCGTAAAAGTGAAACTTTGTAATAAACTAGAAAGAACTGCCGCCAGGTGCAGCCTACATCATTTTCTGTAAAATCAACACATGTAACAAAGTCATTCTGTAATAAAAAGAATTTTTTTTCATAACAAACAAAAGGAAGGAAGGATTAATGCGCAATTTCACCTTCTCGCGCGTAATGCAAGCCGCATCGACGACCGAATGCATGGTAATGGTAAAATGGAGAGGCATTTCTCCGGAAATCAAGGAAGGAAGGATCAACGATCCACTTTCGTGGCCTTCACGCTTCGACTACTTATATATACATAGATACCGCCGCGCTGCCGTTTAGCTATCCACTGCAAATCATTGGCTGACGTTATGCCCCACCGTATACTTTCGTTTTTACTCTGCGGCTTCTAGTTGTTTTTAGAAGCGCGCGCTCGTGCACACGCGCGCATGATAAAGCAAAACGTCCAGAGGACAAGCCCCTTGTATATCCGCGCGGCGGCGACGGCGGCAGATTCCGGAAATTCGTTAAAAGCTATAACGAGCGGCTCTCAGGTAGAACGAGATGAATTGGAGTCGCTGACCGAGAAATGTCTGTTACGGGCCGATGTTACATCGGTGCGAGCACTTACATGCAATCTTTTTCGTTAGACGTGACACGCGTAAATACGCGCCTGTCGGACTTCGATAAGCTGACAACGGCAACTTTTATTATTTATCGCTGCCTAGACGGAAAGGATGCATAGAAATCTAGGAATCTCCAACGGATTTCTTTTATTACGCTTTGAATTTATGGTGAACGATAATAGAAAAATTAATCGTAAAATTATATCGGGTAGTAGTTACCATATCATAAATTTGGTATTAAATTCTCGGGGCTTGCAATCATGATTTGAAAAAATGTTTATGTACTAAGGTAAGTGCGATGTAATTAATAATCTTTGAAATTAAATCTTCTTTTCAATTAATTAAAGTATAAGAATGATAAAGTAAAGTTTGCTTTCAATCTGTATATAAATGTTTAATAAGAAAGCATCATTTTAATAGAACTAAATTTACTACAAGAACTAAAATACAGAATATATATGTGTGGGAAATTAAAGATTTCTAGGAGATGGAAAATTTACATGTATATTGCAAAATATAGAAGATATAAAGTATGGAAAAACTTATTTTCATATAAGTATCTCGAGATTTGTAATCTCAACATCTTAAACTGCTTGAAACAAATTACCGTGCAGATCTGCTCTCACTATCTTATATTTCTCACACATTAGAAAGCCATGTCAAATCACAAACTCCTGGCACATCCAGTAACAAAATAATTTTGGTTATTTAATAAACAGTATAATGTAATATATTAACATTAATTTAATTAAATCATTTTAAAAAATTTCCAAATTATAGTATTTGATCCAAGTTGTTACTTATTTTGGTTTTATTATGTTATAAAAGTGTAAACATCGAGTTTGGGAAAGCGGAAAAACTTTCTAGTTTCTTGAAAACTTGATCGACATAATACAAGAAAAAATAGTTGCACTTACTTAAATAGGGTTCACCTTATCTGAAGTATAGAAAACATACAAACCAAAATGAATACAGCGTTAAATGCCAGAACTTTTTATTAGTTACTTATTCTATTTGATCAACACTATTTATAAAATGCAGTATAATAAATCTAAAAAATATATTGCATAAATGAATTGAAGAGTTGTAGGTACAGCAAAGACAGTTAAATAAGCATGTACAAAGATTATCAAAGAATATCATGACATGTTTCATAAATTTTTTTGTTTAAATATGCAACATACGTATATACAAGTATAATTAGTTTATGATAATGTGTTAACATAAAGTTAAGTATAAAATTCTTTAATTTACGGTACAATTAATGAATATCACTTATATTAAATACGAATATGTTTGTCATGAAGCTCTAGTTCTTAACTATTAACGTACGTTTGCATTTAATATAAATCATTCGTGCTGTTCTTATAAGTGATAAGAATACTTAATAGTTAATGAATATGTATTAAAACAAATTTCTAAAATTTAAAGTTAAATGAAATATTAAATGTATTACAT
>UELV01182078.1:12200-40097 GCA_900490015.1 Megastigmus stigmatizans
TATATATATATATATATATATATATAGTTTTAAGTAGACTTTGAAATGTTTCATAATAAGTGGAGAGCTTTCATTAGTGTTGCAAGTTGCAAAAGTTATCATTTTCTCAATTAATTTTAATTAAGTTCGCCTGAAAGGAATAAAATAATATAATAGATTAAACGTGGTTATACACTCGACTTCTCTTACATCCTGACCTACATTTCTTGTTAACAGTTCTTGAAATCGCTACTCGCGAAAACTTTGAAAATCCCGTTTCAGTGAATAATTCTTCCGCTCGGGCATTAAAGGTTAAAAAATGCTTTTCAAATTTGACAGAAAATTTAAGAAATTGGCATTTTCGCCAAATAGCTGACAAAAGATTACTAGATAATATTATATTAATTAAAAAAAAAAAAAAAAAAAAGAAGAAGTTTATTACGCTTCCGTCGGAGTATATAGAAAACTTGGGGCTCATATGTAGAACATCTTGATATAAACTCGAGGGCGAACGATGTAAAAAGCTTACAACTTGTTGAAATTTCTTAGTATATAGAGAGAGCGAGAGAGAGATAACATTTATACCCACGCGCAATAAACCGAAATCTTCTCATCTCTGCAGACGCACACGATAAGCCGTGTCTCGCAAACACGAATTTCTCCCGCTTCGGAGCAAAGACCAAACCCCTATTACATTTTCAACTGAACAAATGCAAACAAGCTGCAGCACATGGAATAATAATTTTACAAACATAATATAATACAGCTATATAAAGGGCGAATGTTGGAAATTGCAGGCGATCAGCTCAGGCGCGAGGTAGACTCGGCCGAGGCTCGCCACGGCACGGGACGGCCGCACGTGGACGATCAGCCGAGCCCGAGGACTGCGCCGAGGACGAGGAATCGGACGAGCCGAGCGACGAGGAGGAGGAGGAGGAGGACGAGTCCGGATCTTTGTCCACGGAGGAGGAGGAGGAGGATGACGAGGAGGAGGAGGAGGAGGAGGAGGAGGAGGAGGACAGCGAGGAGAAGTCAGCCTCGGCGAGTCTCGACAACGATGCGGCGGCCCAACGCTGGCGGACTCGATCCGCGTCCGATCCCTTTGACTCGGAAACCCGCGACCACCATCGCGACGGCGACGACGCACTGGTACCTACACACCCACACACCCATCCACACCCAGTATATGTGTATAGACAGCTCTTTCGCATTCTCTCTATTCCTTTCGCGGATGGGAAATTGCCAATTAGCCTCGAGAGTTCGGTTCTCTCTCTCTCTCTTTTTTTTCCCTTCTTCTTCTTCTTCTAGTCCCTCGTTTTAAAAGAGCCGCCGCCGTGTACCGCAGCGGCAGCAGCAGCAGCAGCAGCAAAGCCACGGGCTTTTTTTTCTCAAAAGCTTGTATAAACCAGCGGGGCTTTTTGCATTATTGACTCGAATGATGGGCGTGCACGTTTCTCTCTCTCTCTCTCTCTCTCTCTCTCTCTCTCTCTCTCTCTCTCTCTCTCCTCCCATGTAAAGAAGCGATTTTCTTTTTTTCCGCACATCCGTTATGTATATAGGGTTTATTTCTGTTGACCCCGCGCTTTTCTCATTAGTTGTTGTATATAGTGCACGAGCGAGCCGTTTGCCGAGGTATAGGTATAGGCACCTGCTGTATAAGTATAACGAAGCGATTTATAAAGAGGTGAGGCGGACCGTCCGTCTATCCGTCCGTTCGTCCGTCCTTGTGTCTGCGCGTGTGTGTGTGTGCAGTGTACAAGAGGGGAACGACGAAGCCCCCAGTCAAATGAGCATCGCTTATGTTTGCCGTGAGCGCGCGCTTGCGGTGTGTTTTATTCGCCACGCGGGGCTTTATCGAGACGATGTGCAACGCCGTTTATCCTCGCCAACTTCTATGCGCTTATCTTAATCGGCTATATATTTATCATTGGTAATATATAGCCGATATATATTTATTATAATTTATATTTATTTATTTGCTTATTAGTCTTATGTATATATATATATATTATTAGTCAAATTGTGTGCGATTTATAAATTACGCACAAGCTTTGACCAATAATATTTTAATAGCAGTTGATGCTAATCAAAAATTTTCACTCTATAAGTAAAAAAAAGAGTAGCATTACAAGTACCTACCAAGTAAACACGAAAAATGAATTTCTATTTATTAGTCTTATAGCGAGGAAGACGAGGAGTCGGACTTTCGAGCTTTTTGGAAAGGAGATTGGAACGAAGATTTCATTCGCAAAGCTCAAGGTACATAATGATATTAATTTATTATAAAAATAATACGCGGGACTCTCAATTTCAATATAAATAAAAATGTTTAACTTTACGTAAGCGATAAAAAGAAGAAGAAAGGCTTGAGCAGTTAAAGGAACAAAGAACAAAAAGGATGAAAATAACACGAGCAATGTAGCTTTACATGTATCTACAGCTACAAGAAGAATAATAAAATACAAGTTCCTATTCCTTTGGCTGCTCAAGCACTAATTCGCACGCAAAGAACTTTAGAAATTCAGCGGTGCATCTATCGTAGGTGGGACCTACTTTCCTTCTACCGACTGTCATTTAAATTTTTTGCAAAAAGAAAAGCATGAAAACGTCTTATGGCATTTACATAGCTCGCAATACATTCAACATTACTTGTAAGTCAATAAAATCTCATAAATAAATAGATATTTGAATACAGAAGATTTGTTACAAAAGTGCACATCTCCAAATAATCAAGCCGATATATTATTTTTCTTACCAACGAGTTCATACGCGTATATATATAGACATCGAACTGGTCGAACATTTTGAATATTCAAAGCCATGTATACCTCGGCTAATCCACGTTAAAATTTCCTCCAGCAAAGATGATGCTACGGTACATGGACAAAAGAGTCGATCCCTGCGTAGACTTTTATCAGTACTCGTGCGGCAATTGGGAGAGGTACAATCCGATCCCGGAGGACATGGCCGGCTACGATACCTTCGAGACCCTGAGGGAATCCCTGAACGTCGTCCTCAGGCAGCTGCTCGAGGAGCCGCTCGATAGGAAGGCGGATTACCCCGACAGCGCCGTCCTCAAGGCCAAGAATCTTTTTCGGAGCTGCATGAATTACGGTGAGCGCCTCCGCCCAATTGCCGTACATACACGTCGTACAAACTAATTGATCAGTAGTAACAGACGCTACGGTCGGCCGATTCTTTGTTTCTTACACAGAATCGAACTTTGTTAACATCTCAACTTGACCATTACGAAACATATCCCGCGTGAATATAAAATTTACTTATTTATGATTTTTTAATTTATATTTGCTAATATCGTAAAATGGAACTTTTTTTTTTTTGAAAATGTTGCCGAATCCCGTATACATAGTATTGAGTGTAGTCTGATGTGAACTGATTGTAACGGAGGTATCAAATCAAACGGGATGTATAAAATCAAAACACTATCGAGACCAGAGACACATTTAAATGGAAAGGTTTTTATACTTGCACGAACAATAAAATCAACTACAACTTAGTAAATGAGAGAGAGAAAGAGAAGTGTCTTGGCACCCAATAACCGAAATTCAGTAGCGAGCAGATGACAAGTTTTTTTTTCTTTTTAAAAAGCGAGCACGTGTCGCGCGCGCAATCAGCGATCGATAGATACACAAGCGATAGAAAGATTAAATAGTAATTGCGTCTTGGTGCGGCCTAGAGATCTTGGAGCAGCGAATGGAGAGGCCACTGCTGGAGCTGCTGAACGAGTTGGGCGGTTGGCCTATTCTCCAGTCGCGCTGGAGCCCCGAGAATTTCGATTGGCTCCTACTGGTCGCCCAGCTGAGACTCTACAACAACGACGTACTCATAGCCGAGTGGGTGGGTCCGGACATCAAGAACAGCGACCAATACATCATACAGGTATTTAGATTATACTTTCCAGCTTCCGGTATACAAAGAGAAAGGAAGGAGAGTTCCTTCGGCCGCGGTATCGATGTACGTACAATTTTGCGCAGTTCGATCAGACGACGCTGGGCTTGCCGACCAAAGACTACTTCCTTCAATCGTCGAACGCGATCTACCTGATGGCCTACAAGAATTATCTGATGACTGTCGTTACGCTTCTCGGTGCACCGACGAAAACAGCGAGTGTACAGGCCGAGGAAATCATACAATTCGAAATACGGCTTGCGAACGTAATATATCCCACCACCAGCTTTCCAACTCCTTTCATCCATATCGCGCAATTGTTTTTACTAATCGAATGGCGTTTACCGTCCCATCGCATAGATTACGATATCTCCGGACGAGAAGCGAGACACACCGGGTCTCTATTACAAGCGACTGACACTCGAGGAGCTGCACACGATGATACCACAGATCGATTGGCATCGCTACTTGTCGATCGTACTGACGCGGCCCGTCAAGCTGTCCGAGCCGGTCGTTCTATTCGCTGCCAAATACCTGGAGGACCTCGTGACGCTACTTTCGCAAACGCCAGCGAGGTAAATTAATAACAACTCACGGTTCGTATACGAATATATATATATATATATTTTGGATGATCGAAAGATTTAAGTTCGTATTTTGACGTCCGACTGTGCTCGGAACTGTTCTACTTGTGCCAAAAACTATATATGTGCAGCAGAATAGGGTCAATCTCTTTCATTTATTCTTCTACATCTCAAAAGAGGCTGCGCTGCTCAAAATAATCGTCCGCCTAACTTTATATTTTCAGAACTGTGTCGAATTATCTGTTTTGGCGATTCGTTCGGCATCGGGTGAACAATTTGGACGATCGCTTTCAGGAGGCCAAGCAGACCTTCTACTACATACTGTTCGGAAGGGAGAAGTCACCACCTCGCTGGAAGAATTGCGTCGCCCAAGTTAACTCGAACATGGGCATGGCCGTTGGCTCGATTTTCGTCAGAAAGTATTTTGACCAAAAGAGCAAAAAAGACGTAATTCATTTGAACAAATTTGATAACCTGCGTATATATCTGTATAAAAAGAATTTGCGATCTGCAAACCATTTTCTAAAAAAAAAAAGAAGAATATATATCGATAATAGAACTTTTTTCTTATTTTTCACAAGACATTGTTCGTTATAAAATTATATTAAAATTAAAATTAAGAATGAATTTCGAGTGCGAAAATAAAAGCTTGGCCTGTGCACGTCATATACAGACGCTGTCCATGACACACGAGATTCAGCGCTCGTTTCGCGAGCTCCTCAACCAATCGGACTGGCTGGATCCGATGACCAAACTCGTAGCCGGGGAGAAGGTCGAGGCTATGCAGCTGCGCATCGGCTACCCGGACTTCATACTCGTTGATCACGAACTCGACGAGCCCTACAGAGACGTAAGGGACAACCATTCCATTTGTACACTCGTACAAAGCTCATCAAGCGTATGTGTTTCTATGCGTTACGTATAACCGACGAACAGGTTACGCTTTCTGACCTTAGGTGAAGATCCATCCGGACAAGTACTTCGAAAACACCCTCAACATACTGCGCCACTTGACTAGGCTCGAGCAGGACAAACTCGGCACAAAGGTCAACAAGAGCATCTGGAACGCCGCGCCCGCGGTCGTCAATGCTTACTACAGCCGCAACAAGAATCACATAAGTAAGCCTGCATCGCCTATCTCTAAAGCTCTAAAGCTCGAAAGCTCGACACTAATGATAATACCGGTCGTTTGGCCAAACAGTATTTCCAGCTGGTATACTGCAGCCGCCCTTCTATCACAGGTACTTCCCGCGCTGTCTCAATTACGGCGGCATAGGTGTGGTCATAGGCCACGAGATCACTCACGGCTTCGACGACAAGGGCCGATTGTTCGACAAGTACGGCAACTTCCATCGATGGTGGAGCGAGGAATCCATCAGCGAGTTCGATAAGAAAGCCGCTTGCCTCGTCGGTTCGTCTTATCTTTTCTTATTATGCATTCCTGCATCGCTTATACCCTCGGCCTATTTCGGATTCAAACTACTTAGATGTTGCACCTCGACGATGATTGATAAAAAAAAGAAAAAAACATTTTAAAGATAAATATTTTGGCAACATCGCGAAAGGGACAATAACCGATATATTCGCAAAACGATAGTATAGCGAGTTTGCATTATACTATCGTTTTGCGCTGCATAAGCGTTAATCTTAGCGTAAAATTATAGTTTGCATTCGTCGTTAGTAAGATTGTTTAAAAATAAAACAAGTTTAAAATAATATTCGATGGTATATTGATTTATTTAATATAGCGCGCTTATCATTTCATACTGAAATTCAGAATAATCCTCGTGGCGAATTTGCCTTACTCTCAAAATAGATTCGTTCAAACGGATATTCAAAAGATAAATAAACTTTGATTTCAGATCAATTCAGCAAGTACGTTGTCAAAGAGGTGGGGATGCGAATCGACGGAATAAATACGCAGGGTGAAAACATTGCCGACAATGGAGGCATAAGGCAAGCCTTTAGAGTAAGTATTAATCGTCATTCTAAAAAAAAAAAAAAAAAAAAAGAAGGTAGAGAGAAAAGACAAGAGGATAATTATTACAGGCATACGAGAAGTGGCTGTCGCTGAACGGGAACGCAAACGAAAGCTTGCCGGGCATGAACGCAACGGGCAGGCAGCTGTTCTTCATTAATTTCGCGCAAATCTGGTGCGGCTCCACGCGACCCGAGGCAATGAAGAACAAGCTCAAGACGGCCGTACACTCGCCGGGCAAGTATCGCGTCATCGGCACGCTCTCCAACTCCGAGGAATTCGGAAAGGTGTTCAGTTGTCCACTCGGCAGTCCGATGAATCCTGAGAAGAAGTGCTTGGTCTGGTGACGATGCGACGAGCTTCCGATCACCGATTTTTCGAATTATTCTTTTGTTTCATTTTGCAGTTTGAAGTTGCGCAATTTCTTTGTCAGAAAATGTCAAGAATGAATTTAAATTGCGAACGAATGAAGCTTTAGCTAGTAATTCCATCGATCGATAAGCAATCGTCAAATTTTACACTACCCAACCATATGGTCGTACCGTATGTTATGTTTGTATAGGCTTACGCTTTTAAATTAAACGATAAGATAGATTGAAGGTAACTCTATTGTAATAAAAGCTTAATTTTTATTATCGATCATAGCCTTATTTATAATTAATAATTGAACGATTAGACGAGGACGCGCAGTTAGTTCAGTTCTACGCAGTTTTCTCCTTCAAGCCGATAAGTCGACGCATTTTGGCGACGATGGTTAGGAGGTATCCCTGCTTCTCGATACGCTTGAGGACGAGCCTCTTAGTTGAAATATTGTGAAGCGGGCCAAAGGCCAATGCCACAGCCGTACACGCCAGACAAATCACGTTATAAGGCATACTGAAATCTGGCGTCGGCAGACTTATCAGCAGAGTCTCCGTTCGCAGCTGCACCACGTAGCCCTCCCGCGTTGCGTTAAAACTGCAATTTCAAACAAAATTATATCATTAAGACGTAAGCTTTTTTTTCCGACGAAAATATCTGGTTTCAAATAATTATTAGCGATGTTTTACAAAAGGAAAATTTAGTAGCGAATGTTTTTATAGTATGGATATTAAAACGAAACAGAATGTATAATGACGAAAATTAGAATTTCTTTTACTAAATTTGTACCTATGCAAAGTGTATACACTGTATTTGTAAGTTCATAATAAAATAGGTGGATTTTCCTAATTGTTTATTGACGACGTCAAATAAATGCGCGTGCAATTTATGCTAAAGAATTTTCACGAGTTCTACTTCTTACTTTTAAGTCACATTTATTATCATTTAATTAGAATAATTATATTCAAATAGTGTTTTAAGATTTAGAATTAATATTGTATTATTTTTTAATAAAAATTTCTCAGAATAAAATAAAATAATTATTTATTTAAGATACTGATTCTTGTAAATTAGTTTTAGATTCTTATACTTTAATTGCAACCACAAGTTTTTTCTCTTTGATTGATACTGAATTAATAACAGAAAATTAATTTAGAAACATAAGTCACCTCGAAGTTATTGTACTTCCATCCTTTGGCAAAGCAGTATAATTCCTAGCAATAGGCAGTAAAGCCGTTATTATTGCAGGTCCCATATAAAAACCGTGGTTTGCATCGGGCGGATATTCCTGCCATTTTAAAAACATGTAGTCTATATCCACGGAAAACTTTGTCACGGAATGAGGTGGTAAACGCAAGATGAGTTCCAGATAATAAGGCTGTTTTCTCTCTTTTCCAGGAATGTATCGTTGAGCCACTGAAAAAAATTCATACTTCAATGATAAAAGTTTAAAATTTAGAAATATTGGTCTCATTTAAAAATTGTATTACGTGGCTGAATATCTTCGCCGTTGCGTGATATTTTCATGGAATGTAAATAAAGTGGAAGATACCAGGGTACATTTTCTAATAAAAGAATATCTAGTGTCTGCCAATGATTATTATAAAGCTTTGTAACCAATGATCCTGTTTCCTGTCCGTATCCTACATTATGATAAAAAAATATATTAATCACCTTGCTCAAAATCTATATTAAATTTCATATATTTTTATTAACCTTTGCTGCACTAAGTTTATTTTGGCTTAAGTGGCATCCTTCAAGGACCCTATTTAGTACAGCAAGTTTTAAAATAAAAATGTTCTGTTTAAATATATTTACCAATTATGTATCTATTTGCATAGAGAATGGGTGGATAATTGATACCATGAAACTTTTTTGATTTATAACTTATAGCTATGTTTAATGCTTCATTGATTGTTTTCTTCCTCACATCATAAATGGCAAATTTAGTTTCCTGACCACCTCTGAAGCTTGAAATTATATTATCTGGTTGAGGCGATAATTGTAATGCCTGAGATGCACCATTGTAATTTGCATCAACATATATGTTACTTGATCTAGCAAGTGGGCAAGAACTTCTTAGTCCAATACCAAATAATTTTCGAGTTGACCAATCCTAAAAAATTAAAATAGTTTTACAAAGACCAAAAAAATTGGTGTATAATACAATAGCATTTACAAATATTAATGTAGAAATTAAAGAATGGCTTGAAAGTCAGTTCTACTTAATGATCATTATAAAATATTTACCTCAGTATCAAATGTTACAGTATCATAAACTAAAGAAACAGTTTGTCTAAGCTCAAGAAACAACTTTGTACATTCTTTATCATTGCATACAGAACGAAAATGTATGCCTACAGAGTGATAATTTGTGTTATGAATAAATGCTGAATTTAATAATGTTGCAAGTCCTATCTGTAATAAGAAAATTTTGTTATAAAATGCAAATATCATATAGCTAATGTTATTGTGTACAAATAAATATAAATTTCATACTCTTGAATCACAGGGCAACAGTTTTTTAAAAGGCGTTAAGTTCTCAGTACATGCTGTTTCTCGAGGTAATGATGAATATCGTAGATGACTAGGTTTAGGTATTTGTGATACAATACCAGTGGGTCTAAAACTGAATTCTGGCGATAGGCTGTTTGATGGATTGACAAAGTTTAGTGAAGCACATAAAAGTCCAGAAAGTGCATTTGTTAAACCTTTCCATTCTTGATCAACACTGAAAAAATAAACAAAGTATTTAAAAAACTACTTGTTCAGCATTAGTAATTGAATTGCCGGATACAATATATAATATTACGAACTCTGTGATGTTTCTACTGAACCAGGCAGAAATTTCAGCTCCAGGTCCAGCACTATAAAATGGATATCCAAATTTTTCATAATTCCAATGACCTTCTGTCAAAGAAATATGCAATTCATCAACTTGGTGTCTACCAATTATCTCAGCAAGTCCTCGGGGAAATAAATGAGTATGTTTCACTAATTAAAAATAAAACAAATTAAACGAATTAAATCATCAATTTATTAATAACTCATTTAAAATATTATGTTTTTACTTACATGTATCCACATTATTTTGAGCTTCCCACAAGGTGGTAAATTGAAAATAAGCATAAACATAACCATTTGGTAGTGATTTTAGCATTAATTCTTCATCAAATGTATCAGTTTTTGCTTGTAACAAAGAAAAACCTCCAAAAATAATAGTGTAAAACAAAATCTTGTATAAGGAATCCATTTTTGTACTGAAGATTTGCTTATTGTTTTAAGTATTGAGATACATCTGAAACATTTTTAACAGTGATAAACTTTATTTTAATTAACAGATTTATTAAGAAAAAAACTACCATCTTAGTAATAATATAGTGTCAGCACTGTCAGCTTTAAATTTAATTATTTTATGCCCGTAATAAATATTAAATATTAAAAGATTATATACACCGTGGATCGGTGGATTGCCCCTCCGGTTCCATCGGATTTGTAGGTTATAATGTAATGTTTGGAAAGCTGACATAAAAGAGGCGTGGCTTATTTTGAAATCGTCAAAACATTTTTTAATCAATTCCACAAAAAAATAACTTGTAGCGGAAGGTACATAAATTTAGGTATACTTATAATAATAAATTTTTTTTGAAAGATTCCAGATAAATTAAAAATGATCTATTTTAAAAATAAAACTTGTTAAAGACTTAGATATTTTTCATTCACTTTATTATATGCGATTTCATCGACATCTCCCATTCAGTCACATTTTTTCCGATTATCGATACTTATATTTTTATTTATAAAATTGAAAATCACATCACATTCATTAATTAATTATTAATTTTTTGAATTAACAATTTTAGATAAAAACAAAAACACAACTAAAAAATTAGTTAACATCACAAAAATATCTTATTTTATGGCAAAATATCTTCTAAAGTAGGCTGCAGTTTTACACTTAAAAGTCAAAAGAAAAAACATCAATAAAAATAAAGTATGTCTCCTTTTTTTCAGGTATTCTCAAAATCCCATTGATAATTTTCAAGATCAAGATTTTCTAAATCTGCAGTTATTGCCGAAGTTTGATCTTCTGAATGAACATATATAAATAATGAAATTAATAGATTACTAAAATATTTTCAAATTTCATCTTTGAATATAAAATTTAATTATTATCTTCTTACCTAGATTCTCAACAAATCGTGCATCCAGTGGCTTTACATTGTTAAGTAGCTTAAGTAAGGTAGTAGTTCTTTTACATTGTTTGAAAAATGAATGAGATAAAAGTTGGCTAATTCCTGGACGATTACTTGGATCACATTGTAGGCAGAGCTCTGTAATGGCATGAAAAGGTTCTGAAAATTTACGAGTTGCCATTACGTCAATACTTTTTTTAGAATTTTGGTTATTTCCGTCATCTCCAGATGCTAAAAAATTCATATGCCATTAATTTTTATTATTCCTTAGTCAAATTTCATATTAAATTTCTAAAATAATGCACGTACATTGTTCTATATCCATTACATCAACAGGAAACGTAGATCTATCGATGATATGAGGAGTGCAACCTCGAACTTTTTCAGTCAGCATTAATGTATCTGGTACATCAGAAAACGGCACAGTGCCATTAGCTAACTCACAGATTGTCATTCCAAGACTATAAATATCTGATTTCTCATTGTAACCACGAAGATCTTGCTTAAGTAACTCTGGACTAAGCCATTTTAGGTTGTTTGTACTTGACTTTGGAAAAGTAAAAATTGTTCGTTGCCATTTACCACTATTAACTACTTCACAAGAATAACGCATACCACATATACAGGCTTGTCCCTGTCCAGAAATGAGAATATGACTTGCTCTCAATGCCCTGAATACAATGGTATAGTAAAGCAAACTCATAGGTCACAACTTAAATAATTATTTGTAAATATATTAAGTCACATTGATAAGACACATTGATTAAACAGTTCATTTGATTCGAATAGAAATTTCTTTAAATATGTACCTGTGTATAAATCCTTTTTTATGTATATAATCAAGTCCATATAAAACATCTTTGATAATGAATGCAATAGTTAACTCTTGGAAACCTTCATTAAAATATTCCTTCAGTAAATTACTGCACGATCCGTAGCTCATAAGAGGTGAAATAACATAAATATCATGACCAGATACAAAAGCATTGAGATACGGAAGAACATTTGGATGCTGCAGTTGTCGTGTAGTTACTATCTCATGTTGAATAAGGCTGTAATCTTCAGGTTCTTTGTCATCGATGAAATACTTTTTAATAACAATATAAGTATTTGTGGTCTTGTGTAAAGTTAAATGTACAGTTCCTGATCCGCTACTAGAAACCCCTGAAAATAAATACATATTAAATTATTGGTATTCTTTTAATTTAAAAATTTTATCACTGATTTACCTAAAGCCATTCCATTAGTATAGTTATTCAAGTTTATATCATACATCTTATAGAGAAACTTAGTTGATAATGATCATAAACTTTGTTCATAGGTTTCCATTTGCAGCAAATATAAATTTACTTAATATATTCAGTTTGAATCTGCAAAAATAACCATGTTTATTCTACAATATATCATCTATGAAACTAAAATGGTCAATATTTATTAAAATATAAGTCTCAAAATATAACCTTAGAACATTGCCAATAAATAGTATAGAAGAACAAAATTAGTTTAAATTAGAAGTAAAATAGTTTTTCGATTTATTTAAAAAAATAATTATTAAAGTTTTATTGTATAAGTATCACATTTTCAGTATTTTTTATTTATTAAATAGAATATTAACTCATCACGGACACTCATTTGGAAAAACAAAAACTAACATCACACATAACCTCTAAAATTTTAAAATGATCCCCAACAAGCGATAGCCATTTTTAAATATATATAATTACAGCTGAAAGTTATCATTGAAATATTTTGTTTTTGTTACTATAATCAAGGAAAATAAAAATAATTTAAATATTTTCGTTATGATTGCCATTTATTAGAATTTTCATAATGAAAACAGAAATATATAAGTATATGATTTTTGTTTTTAATAAAATTGACTAAAGTAATAACAATACATACATATATACAATATATTCGATATAATCTGCACAATTTGTAAAATGTTTTAATTTATAATATAATAGCTGACAATCAATCAAGGCATAATTATAACAATAATAAATAAACCAATATGGCTTTATATTGAAATTGTAATTTTTTTCAAACTACTCCATAAGAAAATTTTATAAAGTACTTATCAGACACTTCAACAGTCTCATTAATTTCTAATTTGATCTCATAGAATTTCAAACAAAAATTACTATAGTCTCTACTTTGATGCTAGATAATGACACTTTTTCAATTGTAACTTTATAGTCTGTCTAAATTTTATTTGTCTTATTCTGAGTTATTAATTTATATAGTAACAATGACCGATCAAAAAAGATATTTCAATAAATTAAAGGATTTTATAAAAAATTCTATTTTAAAATATTTGCACAATCATCAACATATAAAATAATGTAATAAACATGAATTCTGTTCTTTTTAATATATGTAAAAATTGTGCTTTTGGAAGCATTTGAAAAGTTTTTAAAACTATGAAAAATGTATCGGAAGCAATAAGTCGTGAGGTGATTAAACTAGAATTAAATACAGCATAATTTATACTTGTGCATATCAGTAAAGAATGTAACGGGGATCGGTAATAATGATAGCTGTTATAAAAGAATAAAAAATTATGGTATCCTTCAAAAAATTGTGCTATAGTAGTGACATTACTCTAAATAGATTTCTAGTAAAGTTTCGTCTAAAATTGTAGAATTCTTGTATACTAGATGTATTACAAATTTAGCGTCGATAGTAACTGACGTCCAGTTCCCATTAATAAAGACTTCACATGTTCAGCATGAACAATTTGACTGCAAACTTCTGTATAGTGTTGAAATGCTTCATCATCCTCTTTCGGTATAATGTAGTGTAAAGATTTCAAAGGCAAAATTTCAGCTGCATATTTCAATGTCTCTGAAAATTTAAATCATTGTTTAAAACGTTTAAAAACAACCTTGATAAATTTATAAAGGAGGACGCCGCTAGCGACCCATGGTCAAACTTTGCACGAATCCTTAAACTCTGAAGTATTTGAATAAAAAATGTCCTCTATGAAGTGGAAAATATAAAAAAGTGATTTTTTTTATTATTTACTATAGATGCCGGCTGAAATCTTAAGTTTTTCACTGATTTTAACGAAATTGACTTGAATTTTTTTTATATTTCCCCGCATTTCCCCGGATTAAATTTTATTTCAATATTAATATTTTGATCAGCTCTAAAGAATAAAAAAATTTTGTATGTTTATCTGCGTTTACTTATTTTCTACGCATTTGCCGGCGTCCTTCTTTATAAATGTATTAAGATCGTAAATTCAGTTAATTTTAAAAGTATTGAATGAATTTATCTCATCCAAAAGGTGATTAAAATTAATTCAATATTTATTTTTTTAAGGCCTAGGGTTGCTCGGTCGGCAGAATGACGCGGTCCGGGCCCAAGTTTCGGCCGATTAACACAAGCAGCTATGTAAAATATTACATGTACTTGGTTTACAAACACACCGTAGACCTTTGACGCTGATTAGCACCGAATGGGAGCATGAATAGAGCGACGTTAAATAATATAAAGAAAAAAAAAATATTTATTTTAATTAATTTTCTTTTCATGGTACTATATTCATACATATACTTATTTACCGATCATTGTCTGCTCGAAAAAAAGACGCGATTCTTGACTAGAATTATTTTTTGAAATTTCCTGTTGCAGCAGATCAACAAGTAGCTTCCACTCTGTTTCTTTGGTATACGTATCCTGTAATAAAACGAATTATAATAAAGAATATTTAAAATATTTTGTAAGCTCTCCAATACCTTAGCATATTGTAACACAGCTTGTGGACACTTTTCCATCAGCATTTGCGTCACAACTTCTGTATTTCGATTACAAAGTGTTAGAAAAGCCAATCGACCGTCTATTTCTTCTGCATCGAGAAATCCTTGGACTTCCTGGAGGCATTCCTCTGGTAGAAAGTCACTTGCCAATAAAGCTTGTAACTTCAAAACTTCAACACGAACTGTTTTATTATTTTCTAAGTTATTCAATCTCGAAAATTCATCCATATCAACTGCATTTATAATTTTTTGGTAATCTTTTGCACACGGCGGCATCTTATTTAAATACTTTGGTCTCTGACTTTCGAAAAGGTAAGTATCTTCATCTTGCCATTCATCACTTGACAAGGCTTTATCTGGATTATAAACTCTTGACTGCATCAGTTTACCTAAGTAAGATCGTATTAGAATTTTGAAAGCTTCAATTAAAGGCAAATCATATACTATATCGTTTTTATCTTGTAATTTAGAAAAATAACTATGAAGGTATATTTCCACAAATTGTTGCAAAGAGGATGCTGCATCATGCCCATCTCTTCCAACTCTTGATGGCAAATATTCAAGGAAAACCTGAAAAATTTGTCAAAGGGTTAAGAATAAATTTAGGTATTTGCTCTACCTAGTGCATAATCTTATTTTATTAAACTGCTAATAAGAAATTCAAAATTTTTATAACCGACCTGCATGACTTTACTCAAAGTAAGAAGTTCTTCTTCAACCAATTGAGTAAGAATTTTGGCAAAAACTAAACTTTTACGTAAAAGCAGAGTAGCAGACAAATCTGAGAATGATGCAGTTTCTCGATTTCGAGGGTCAAAAACATCTTCATCAAAAAGTAGCTCAGGATATTCCAGAATATTCCGTTGTAGAAATCTGTCTGACACATGATCTAATGCAGTTTCGGCCAAAACTTGTTTTTCAGCTTGAATAAAAAGAAGTGTAAGAGCAAGTTGACTGTAATCATCACCATTTTGTGACGCTAACAACTTAATTAGTTTTTCCGTCGCGTATTCTCGAAGAACCACGCTTCCCAAAATGATTTTGAGTAAATCTTCTCTGCTTTCACCACTGAGGATTTCTACAATATCTTGACCTTGAAACAGTGCATCAGCTTCTGGTCCACTTTTTATAGTCATCAAAATGTCTGTGACATAGGTAACTAAGCCAGGAGCATTGTACGTTGACTTTCTGGCAAGAACTTCACTGGGTTTTAATCTAGACATTCTGTAGTATGGAATGCAAAGACGTCGTTCTAATTCGGTACCCGATTTAATAAAGTAATCTCCTAAAAGTGCACATGATTGATCATAAAGATTCTCCAACTTCTGTTCATTTTGTATTTGATCATTATCATTATTATTGAAATTCGATATATCCTTTGCTAAACGTAACATTGTATGAGCTTCTTCTAACAAATGTCGATATGTTGATGGGCTGGTTGTTCTGTAATCATAAAATTAATTGTAACAATTACATAATGAAAAAAATTAATAGGAATAAAATTTGTAAAGTATTATTCTTTCATATATTATGAAATTATAATTACCTATGATTTTTAGCAGCATTTACAATATCATAATAAACATTTTCTGGCCTGGGAAGTCTCAACGAATAAAGTGTCCAAGAGTTTTCAGCTTTAGCTAAAAGCACAATGCAGTTATCAGAGCTAAGTAACTTTTGTACACCTAAAAAGGGCCTCAAACCAATTAAACAAACGGGTTCAGAAATATCGGGACAGATGTTTTTTAAATTTTGTAACTGTGATGTTTTAGCAACATAATGTGGCAGTCGTAAAGTATAAGATTCTAATCCAGCTTCTGTTAAAGCATGTAAGACTGTGTACTCTAATGCTACATGTATAACTGGAGCTGTAAATGGATAAGTGGTCAAACATGTAGGATGGCCAGCATCATTGTTTTCCAGATTGAAATGATAAATGTAGCCCTCTTGACTTGTGCAAATCAAACAAGTTACACCATTGAGATACGTATACCTCTCAGACCTAAGTATCGACTTTTTCAATTTATTATTGTTACGATTTTTTTTCATATACAATGGTTTTAGAACAAAACTGGTAAATATTTCAGTACTACCGTCTGCTCCAGAAAAATCATTAGCTCTAGCAATTTTTAATCGAAGAATGTTCTTGACTGCATAATTTTCAGACCAGCCGTTATCTGGTGAAGTAGTTTTAATAACTACTTCTGTATCCGCCGAATTTAAAATAAAAGGATTAAGAGTATGACCTGGTCCAGCTCTTTCTAGGCAAATTGAAGGTAAATTAATTGAAAAAGGTTGATAGTTTTGGTCAATAATACCTTTATTCATCAAAGACTCTAATTCAGTTTCTTCATCATTCCCAATTCGATTCCAATCTATACAATTACTCTTCTTATTCTTCCTTGCTGCTAAATTTAGAAAACTTCGAGGATTCGAGTTTTTGTCTACATTAATTTTTTGATTAGAATTATTTTTTTGTCTTGTTAAATTTGGATCATTACTACTAGAAATGGAGTTATCAACAGTTTCCATGCTACAAAAGTCTGTAGATATTGTTGTCTTATCGTTAGACGAGGAAGTTGTTGAAGTTAGAGAGCTCAGCTGGTCAATATCATCATACAGTGGATTTGTTAGTCTAAACACAGTAAACCGTGTAGAATCCATCACTGATATAAAGTCTTCAGCAATTTCTAAATGTGTAGGTGAAAAGTGTAAGCCCAAGGACCACGGTCTGGCTTCAAAATCAATAAATTTCAGCTTAGATGGGTTCTGCGTCTCCACTTTAAATTCGTGCAGTATAAGAGTGTTGCCCGCTGCCACTAACAGATTACCTGTTGCCTGACAGCAAGCTATGGCTGTTGGCTTAGGATTCAATTGCAGCTCTATCATCTCTAAGCTATTCTGCGGCCTGTTAAGACTAGGAGTGACCCGCCCAGCAATTCTAGCCCTCATTGCCTGGCGTTCCTGTACGGCCCAATTAACATAGACCCTGACAAAACTGCCATTGTGATTGCTGTCCCTGGACACTTTATTTTCCAGGGTGGCCACATAATTGCCTTTAGCACAATGAAGTACTTGGGCGGCTAAGTCTACGGTGGGAAAGGCGGTGACGAATTTAAGCTCAGGTACCAACAGGTCGCGCACCTCGATACAATGACTGGGTAGAGCGAGCAGCAGAAATTCACCTTTGGGATCGCTCGTGTTGACGATGCAGGTCGCCGTCGGCTCCTCGATCTGCGCGACATTCTGCTCGAGGAAGTTGTGTACCGGTATGACGCGCACCATTGTACGCGCTACTGGTGATTTTATTCTTCGCGAGTTATTTGTCTGGCACTCATAACATTAATAACATGTATGTATCTATGGCTGTAATATTAGATCTCTAAGGTTAAGTCGCGACACTGGTGTCGCAGCAAATTAAGGCATCCTCGTCACCGCTCGCAGAAATTCGAGACGATTCAATTAGCCAGATCATGGCACTCGCTTTGCGTCTGCCTTACTCGGTAAAATAAAGCAATTTCTGACGAATTCACAACAAACAAGGAAAAAGTAAAGCACTGTAACTGTCAACTTGACTCTGATCTTTTATTTTGGGTCAAACTGTTCACCTTGGCTTCGGTTCGACACTGACATTCGATTCGTATATTTTTGACACTTGCAGGCTGCAGCAGCGCCGATTCGTCTGCTAAGCGCTAACTGGCTATATAGACGAGCAGAGTAGTCAGGAGACTAACCTTAACGGAAATGGGCGCCAGGGCAACTCTGTTTTTTGCGGGTGAGCGGGGCGAGTGCCGTACTTACTGGCGTCGCGACGCATGAACCGTTTCTTTCTCCCTCACCTCCTGTCACCTGTTATATATGCATACATGATGGGAATAGAATATAATATGTGACGCATGGTAAAACTATAGTAAATCCTGCAAATGTAGTTAAGCTTCTGGATCGATGCGTGAAGCGCAAAAATTTCATGGCATTGATATGCTTCGAGTTCGTATTACCGCTTAAAGTTGAAGCCTTCGGATAAAAATCTTCAGCTGCTACTGCGTTACCTATAGCATTAATTTTTTTTTACGATAGTCAATTAAATTTCATAGAAATAAGCATATATAAATTTACATAATAAATAAATAAAGATTGCATAATCATCCATGTATATTATCAAAAAACAATAACATTATTCACAGAAAAGATATAAGTATTACCGATATTGAGGGTGCAACGAATATAAATAAAATAAAAGCTATGGTATAAATTTGTATAATAACCTTGACATGCACCTACTATATGTACCGTTTGTATGTACATAATTTCAATTATATAACTGGAGTTTATGAAACCAAAATAATTTATTTACTTTATACGTATACCTATTTACTAAAGTTTTCATATGAAATCGCACCTAATATAAATATAATGTAGAAATAAAAATAATAATCACTTAGTTTCTTATTTATAATTTATACAAACTATAAAGTGTACCTATTGTATATAACATTATAGTTTGCCGGGAAATAGCCGACGTTATATAATAACGGCTCGTATATCAAGAAACATTTTTTATTTTTGCTTATTAAGTACATATTACGTACGTATACTAGGCGATTGATAAAGAACGAGCCATTTATATTTCAAGGTGGATAAGAAGCAGTAAGCATCAAACTAGATACATTTTAATATAAGTTCATGTATAATGAATTTCGATAATGAACAATGTATATAACTTTGATCCTAATATCAGCTTACTTATTTTCTTTTAGTAATCACAATTTTCAATTAAGTATTTGGAGCAGTAAAACTCATTTCTATTCTAATCAAATGTGAGAATGTTGAAATTCGAGAAGCCGAACCTTTATTTACCTTTCACTTCTATGGGTGTATAGAAGTGATGTAAGTATAACTTTGATAAAAAAATGTGTTCTAAGTATTTAACGAAAAAGCTACAATTACAATTAATTTATTAATTTAGTAAATTGGTTTTGTATGTAATTTATATAACATCAACTGAAGATGATAGAATTGTTCCTCAACTAATAGCAACTGTATAAACAATATCATTATATTTAAGCAAGACTACGAAAAAAATTAAATAAAATGAAGTCCAAAGTACAAGCGAAATCTGTATACTTGGAAAAGCTAAAAAATGACCGGCAATTTAGAATATTGTTCCAAAATAAATCTTTGGTATATATATATATACCATCTGTTATATATAAATATATATAACAGATAAGAGCGGAAAAGCTCTGAAAATAAAAAGGTTAGAAGCAGGAAAAAAGTAATCAATTCTTTATATTGAGTTTGAGTATACATGATGTACGCATGTATATACTGTGTATGGTGTGACGCACGTATATATACACACATGCACGAAGAAGGCGTCCAAGTGCCGCTCCTTTTCAAGCCGATGGCGATAATGGCTGGCGACACAGCTTATACCTATACCACAATATATCGGGCACACGTAAGGCAGCCTCTCCACCGACCCTTCGAGAACAATCAGCTTTCTGTTTCCGGCACCCTCTTCGATGATCTGCATGCTTACACTTTTTTCAAGGAAGGCATTTCCACAACAGCGGTTGTCAATTTTTAAGTCTTTTATTTAATCAACGCAACTACACCATGTCTGTGTTTTCGCGTATTACGTGTCACTCGTGTCATTCTTCAAAATTTAATTATTTTTTTTTTAAACTATTTTACAAAAACAGACGTGTATATGCAACTTTGTAAAGGTCGCATTATTAAATATTTTGACTGAAGTTAATTTTTTACATATTTATGAAACAGTGGGATGTTTTTTTTTCCAAGTTACTAGATATATAATTGATTTTTATTATTAACTTTGTCAAATATCTATATAAAATGTTAAAAACATTTTATAAGTAAACCCTATACTTACAAACACAATTTTGGAATGTAAAGACCCCGATTCTGAAACTGATATTTAAGAAATTTAAATGCCTATATTTGCGATATAGAATTAACCTTGATTTCTTCTATAAAACTAAAACCGAAACGCGTTTAGTCATTTCAATTTGCATAATTTTTCTTTTTATATACGTATCTGAATATTTTTGAAAGTCTCATATCTTTTTTAATTGAAGACAGCAGCTGTATAATTATTGAACGCATATCTGCATGACTACATTTACGTATGTACTTCCCTTGATATTCATTTGCTTACAAGTGTTTATAAGTATACTCCTATACGCACGTGTATACTGCTAAACATAAAAATGATGTTAATACTAAATCTTTCCTCGAATGCGGTAACTATCACCGAGACTATCACCGCATTCCAAAGAAATCTAAAGTTTGCACGTGCTTCGTCGAGACACCTCGCAACGAAAGCCGCACTAGAAAATACAAACATCAGCGGACGCCCTCGCGAACTCCGCTCCGAATTAATTGCTGGGAGGATTCGACGATAAGAATCCCCTAATGGAGAGACAGAAAGAATACGGATCTTTTCGTTATTTATTATTATCTCGACACTAATTTCCATACGTGACAGTAAATATTAAATTAGTCAATCCGGTAAAAGGGACAGGATTAAGCTCTCATTCGAATGCAAATAATACATTTGTCCTAAATAATAATGCGGTCAACTTTTTATTTGGAAAATTTCTAATGCCTATGTGCAGTAGATATGCAGTAATAGCAGTCAGCACGATATCGCATAAGTATCCTATAAATAAGTGATATGACTAATCATGAGATAAAGTACCTACATACGTAAATCAAATGCGTTATTTTAAGTCGACGATTAAATTCGTGATTACATTTTCTATGAAACCTATCTTCAATTTTTGCAGGAAGACCGTGGTGTCATCGCAGTTGCAAGCAAAAAAAAATAGACGTCTCTCAAAAAACCAGCAGACTCATGCTTTCGCATAATGAAATTCATTCTTGCGCTTCTAAAGCGATACCTCGCTCAAATCTATGAATTAAAAGCTCAAATTCGCTGAATTCCGCAACGATAGAATCAATCAGATAAGCATGAAGTTTAGTCATGGCTAAGAGATAATCAAAAGGTGCACGCATGACCTTACGCGCAAGTGAAAAAATGGCAAGATAGGCGAGTGGAGAAGCCGCATATTACGAGCGCCGCGACGTGTAATACGTGTAAACGCGCATACACAGTTGCACCGCAGCAACGGCACATCGTGGTATCGTATATGCTACATAGCGAGCACCGCAGTCACGCGACAGATGAATTTCTCTGTAATAAGGGGCACGCAATACCCAGGAGACTTTTATTTAATAACTTTTATACGCGACATACTTTAATACGTCCAGTATATAGGTAAACACGCGTGCGATAGCGTATCATCCTCAAATTTAGGCACTCTCGTGTCGATGGACTCTCAAATTCATTGACGCGCTGCACGAAAAAAAGTGTGTCACACGCGGACTTTACCGTTCTGGTCCATGCCTATACGTTATTAAAAGAAAAAAAAGTGGGAGAAGAAAAAGTAAAGGCCACGTCCGTCCCGTATGCTCGCGGTGCAGTTGCATTGCGGCTGCGACTATTCAAAACGCCCCTATAGCTACTCTCTCACGACTCCCGACTCCCGCATATTATAAAAAAGAGCGCACCCCTCGCGTGCGCATCGCTTTACGCTTACGTTACATATAGGTATACTTATATATACACCGATATTCATACCGCAGGCCGCTCGAGTCTCAACTCACGAGTACACGTCTATACATATATATCCCGCGTGTGTAGGTGGGTGTTGAGAGAGCGCCGCGCGTGCGTGTACGAAAGTCGAAACGACAGTTCGTAATCCGTATCCGCACTGGCAACTGGCAAGAGAGTTCGAGGCACCGCTGTGCAGTCGGTCGGTTATACACACGGACACACACAAGTGAACGAGTCTCGCGTTCTTCTCGGCAATATCTCGGCGCGAGCTCCGGCGGACAGCGAAGAGTGCAGGGATACATTAAAGAGACAGACAGACAGACAGAAGATAAGCCCGAGACGAAAGCTGCGCGCGCGCGTCCGGAGGAGCCCATCTACATGTGCTGCGTCGTCGTGCGTTCGCGCGCGAGTCATCTTCCCCAAGAGGCAACGCCGCCGCCGCCGCCGCCGCCGTCGTAGCTCTCTAGAGCGATCGCTGCAGCGTCTTTATACATCGCTTGGATCGTGCACAGACGAGAGGCACATCGTACGCAGCCGAGCCTCGAGGGGAGGAAGAACCGCCATCAGTAGCGGCAGATAGCCGCGCGGGACTGACGGCGAGGATAAGCTAGCGTTGAAGAAGACAGAAGGCGAGAGCTGCGAAGATGGACTTAGCGCGGAACATCTCGAGGGCTTTCTGGTCGCCGGACATCTGGCTGCCGCATAACATCAGCTGGAACGACATAGTACCAACCCCGGAGAACAAGTTCGCCGATTACCGGCACTTGTTGTATCCCCTGCCGATGGCCTTGATGCTGCTCGTCATGCGATACGCCCTCGAGAGGTACGTTTAACTCATTGCTGCTGCTCTGCAGAAGTTCGTTCCGCCTTAGACGCGTGAATTAGCCTCGGAGATTCGAGTTTTGGTACTCGATGATGTGAAATGGCCCGAGTAACCGTTGCGCTGCCGTCTCGCTTTGGGAGGTTAGGGCGTCTATGCGGTTTTTCGCTTATGCACACTGGACACAACATTAGAGAGCGAGTATAAGCACACGCACACGACGCGACGGGGTTGCGAAAAAACACGCGCGAAAGTGCCTGAGGACACCTTATAGAGTCGCAATGTGTAGCCAGTTGAGAAATACTTCCTTGTTGGAGCTTGACTCGCTGTCTCGAATGTGTGTTGTTACCCGGCTGTAGCTTTTCCTTTTACGTGGAAGAATTTTAAACAGAGAGAATTGACACTAATTTTTATGCTATACCTACTTGAATAGTTACCGATGTTAAGTCAATGGACTTTTCGATTGTTCCAGGATATTTTTTTAACGCTATTTATAAAGGTTCGGCGGGTTTATTCGTTAGAGCTTTTTTTGTGATTATTATTTGTCTGCAAGCTGCAGATGTAGAGCAAAACCGAGGTCTTTCTTAAGTAATTATTGAAATGCTGCGTTTTCTCTCGTTTTTATAGTATTGTTTTTGTACTTTTTATCGCAATAATTAGATATACGTATATACCGCGGTTTTTTTTGTCGTACGAATTTCGTTTAGACACTTACTAATTAAAGGAAATATTCCGTTGTAGTGTTTTCTAATGACTCGTTACTGTGACAAATAATTATTGGACTAGTAAAGAGGTAAATAAAGCAGTTTAACTTACCTTATACCGAATCTTATCGTTTCGCCGTGTTATTGTATCTCTACATTTTGACCATCAATACGCGGAGAAGTACGCCCAGTATACTGCCAAAATTCAGTTTTAATATTTTAAAATTGACTGCTCCAAAATTTGCAAAATAACTAATCTATCAGGTAAAGATTAATGAATGCCATTTATTCTTAAATTCACTTATTTGAAGGCAGACCTTTTGACCTATTGGCTGATTAATGTGTATCTTTTAAATTAAGCGTCATGAATAAGAGATTATTGTTGCAAATCTCAATACTATGTTGAGAGTCATTACCATTGAACAAGAAAGTGTTAAAAATTTAAAAACATTCATGAGATATATGTATTAACTTTTATTACTGAGCTATTTTGTTTTGTTATTTTTTATCTTAGATAATTTGTGTCAATTTACTTTATCCTACATAATTTTTGTTATAAGGGTTTAAGTAATTATATATAAAAAGGTCTACAATAGTTAAGAGTCTTTGTATACCTTTAAAATTCTTAACTAGCACATTGGATTATTGGGTTAAAAGCTTGGAGTTGAAGTAATTACATATAAAAAGGTCAAGGATAGTCAACAATCTTTTTAACCATTTAAAATTCTCATATCCAGTGCGCCAGGTTTATGGTGTAACAGTTTAGGGTTAACTTAATTTTTTTTCATCTACTTGCATTTAAAATCTGGCTGTCAGAAAATCATTTTTCGCAATAAAACTCGAGAGCGTTGGTTTATTGGATGTAATTAATCCTTTATATAATTTTTTTCTGACTAAGTATTTGTTTATATTTTAAAAATTTTTTTAAATGTTAAACTGCATTTTTAAACCAATTTGATAGCCCATCAGAAAAAATACTGTTTATATTTTTTGTATATTGTATATATTACTTGAGTTTATATTTTTTTTAATGTAAAAAGTATTCAATTCATGACCTTAAATAATATTGAAAAATCTTTATTTTGTTCAGGTTCTGCTTTGCACCATTTGGAAGAAGCTTAGGTATTAAGACATCACGAGCAAAGAAGGCAGTTCCTAATGCTTTATTGGAAAAAGCTTACACTTGCAAAAAAATCAAGCAAAAGCAGGTACTACTAATATTAATACTGATTATATTAGTACTAATATTATATTTTGAATCTTTTCATTTACCATATTATTAAATTTTATAAATTACAGATTACTGCTCTTGCTAAGCAATTAGACTGGAGTGAAAGACAAGTAGAGCGATGGTTGAGACTACGTCGAGCTCAAGACAGGCCATCAACATTGACAAAGTTTTGTGAAAACAGCTGGCGATGTCTGTATTATACTTATTCCTTCCTTTTTGGCCTATTTATTCTATGGGACAAACCATGGCTGTGGAATATTAGCCATTGTTTTTACAATTATCCTTATCATCCAGTAACTTCAGATATGTGGTGGTATTATATGGTGTCAATGGCATTTTACTGGTCACTGAGCCTTTCTCAGTACTTTGATGTTAAACGAAAAGATTTTTGGCAAATGTTTGTACATCATATAGCAACTATTGTTCTCATGTCCTTTTCCTGGGTCTGTAATCTTACAAGGATCGGCTCTCTTGTACTTCTAGTTCACGATTGTGCCGATATTTTTCTAGAGGTATGTTACACAAATAAGTAATTGAAAACTTTTGATTTTCTTAAAAAATTCTGTAGTATTTCTTTAGCACTTTCAAAAATTACTAAGTTTTTAATTTTTTTTTTTATTTGATCAAATATTTGTTATATTTTTGTTGTATTATAACTTTTCTCATAGGCAGCAAAAATGGCTAAATATGCAAACTATCAAAGAGTTTGTGACTTTATTTTTGTATTCTTTACAATACTATGGATTGTTACGCGTATGGGGGTTTTTCCATTCTGGATTATTTATAGGTAATTTTTCAATAATAATTAGATTAATATATTCTTTAACAATTACAAAAATGGTTATATATTCCTTTAATTTGCAGCACTTCTATTGAAGCACCAAAGATAGTGCCGATGTTCCCAGCATATTATATTTTTAACTCATTGTTGAGTTTGTTGCTGGTTCTACATACCTTCTGGACTTGGCTTATTTTGAAAATAGCTTATAACGCATTTTATGCTGGTCAGGTAATTATCATTTAACTCAATCAATCTCCCATGATTCTTTCATGGTAATATGTTGACTATTACATTTTAAAATGTTTTTATTTTTTTTATAGATGGAAGGTGATATTCGTAGCGATAGTAGTGAAGAAATCTCCGAAGAGATTAATGGAGCAACTACGAACAATGTTAACCACACTAGTAAGCCAAATGCAAGGCAAAAACAAAACTAGCGTAAGTAGTTGATCGTTGCTTTAGCGAACGAAAAAAGTATTACATCGATTAAGAGTGGATAATTGTTGCCTTTAAATTAAGGTGACAATGACAACAGAATATAAGGACGAAAATCTACAGATTAAAGTTTTGTAATTAAAGTAATTAGAAATTATTTAGCTCGAATGAATTGTGAACCTTCCGGTTTGAGGTTGGATGTGGCACGGACTCTCAGTTGATTCTATTCTTATTTTCTATAGTTGATGAGCGCTTTTATACGAAAGTAGCCAAGAGGGTATCGTGCAGCTGTTGCCTGTTTATAAGATTGTCATTACCGAGTCATAAAATATTCAATTGTTGCGAAATGTGTATGTCGTTTTCACTATATCCTTGTGATGTTTTATGAACATATCTTTTTTGTCAAGATTTATGTACTTTTCTCTGCTATGCACAAGCCAGTTTGTAGAAAAAAAAAAATAAAGAAAAAACTTTATTCCACAAAGTGCTGTTTTGTAAAACTGCATTGTAAAATTTGTGTATGTACGTTGCTTGAATTCGCGCTTGTTTAATATATATGCTTTATTTAATTTGTATAAGTTTGTGAAATAAAGTTTTTCCTGCGTAATAAAAATGGCTCTCTCAAAATGTATTTCACGAAAAGTAATTATACACGCGTGATGAAAAGATTTTACCTTTTGAATGAAAATTCATTCCCAAAGAACATCCAAATGATCATTCGCTAATTTTTAGAAATGACTTGAATAAATGATTTTGTTCAAATTTATTGTTTTTTTATTTTACCTTACTGTTTTAAAATACTGTTAAATTAATTTATTAATATCGTCATATGCTTTAAAAAACTGAAAGACTTGCGTATTGCATAACATAATTTGTATTATCAGATAAATTTAATATTACATGGTATTACAAATACGTAACGCAGAAAAATGTGTAAAGAAAATTTTTTTATGGGTTGGGGTTAGCATTTGGACCACGTCTGCGTCCATATGTCTGTACAACATTGACGAATCTGCGGTTGTACTGAATTCGCCTCTTTGCACGGCCAGTCTTCTTCTTGCTTTTCTCTTGTTTCTCGACCTATAAAAATGAATTTAGTTTATCAAACATAAAACTCAAATCGACTTTATAATTTATTCACAATATAAACTTGTTCCAAATTGAATTTCGTATAAATTTTTGTAACAGATGAATGAAAAGTGGAGATTATGAAAACAGCTCTACTTCACTTTAATCTGTACTTTTCTTTTGCACTGGTATTTTACCATACTTTATTTATTAAAGTCATAGTTTAGATCAATCAGTGCATAAATAACTGTATAAAAATAAAAATTCTCATTAAAGTTTTCCTCATGAATAATATTCATGTATTCAAAAAATTAAGTGATTCACAGGGAAAAGTTTCAACTGCACACAAAAAATTAATAATCGAAGCATCATAAACAATATAAATATTTACAAAATGAAATAGCCAGTTTAAGAATTTTGTAGATAAATTAGTATTTAAATATTCC